>JAJOOS010003397.1:0-26919 GCA_029582725.1 Solanum chiquidenum | reverse complement strand
AAAAATAGTTTATTCCCTATATAAGATGTATAAACCAAATGGTGAAGTGATATTTAAATCATTTAAGAAAGTCACACTGGTTAAATGGGCTCTTGGGGAACTTCATGTAGGAGGCTGTTAACTTCAAATCTGCCCACAAAATATAATGTCAGATATGCTGTTTGCGATGATTTTGATTCTAAGCCTGTTAGAGGTCTTTGACTAATAATGCACTCTGGAGTGGAAATACAACAATTTTTTTGACAACCAAAGCTAAAGAGAGCAATGGGGATAGATCCCTTGAACTCTGGGGGTAAAAGGCTCACAGAGACTGCTGCACAAGACAGTCCACTTAATGGAATCCAATAATAACCAATAGGATAGAAAGATATGGCAGAATAAAGAAATCACTTTGATGTAAATGGAAAGATTGAAGTTCTTGATGAGAAAACTCGACGCTAGTTGTTATCGTAGCCATGGAAAGCATCATAGTTTCTAATAGCTGTTGAATTTCCATACTAGGAATAGTCTACAAAATATATATACCGAGCTTTCACATGCATTCTTTTAGTAAAGTGTTGCTTTGACATGGACAAGAATAAGAAGTTTTTGAGGCTTAATGCACTAAACAATGGAAGGCTCTAAAGCTTAAAATTTTACAGTTTAGTCTTAGGCACCAATTGATATACAGCAAGAGCTCCCTACAGCAACATTTACTATAATAACCAAGTTTTCTTTGTAACTGATTTTTCATTTTATGTTACTTTACGAGTTCTTTATTCCAACATTTTGCTTTAGTAGCTAAAAAGTATCAGGACAAACGTCTCTGTTATAGAGAGATTTGACTATATGTGTCTTCTGAAAATAGAAGCTAACTTCTCTTCCAAGTTGAAGCATTAGACTTTACATCATATGCAACAACTGCAACTACCATGTCTCAGTTCCAATCAAATTGAAATCGGCTATATGAATCCTTGCTAATCACGTTTCTTAGTTTTAAATTCATCTTAGGCTAAAATAGCTTAGTACTATGACCTTCAGTTTTGATTGCTGAATCTGCTTTGCTTTTGTATGCAGATTTGTTCTGTTTGGTTCAGAAGTGAAGTGCCATTGTGGAGCTTCAAATTGTCAAGGATATCTTGGCAGCAAAAAGAAAATCACAAGTAAACTGGACATCAGCTGGGGTTCTAAACGCAAGAGAACATCTACTTCTTGCCTCACCATCATTAAATCGAATTCATGTTAGACTATTATTATTTTATTCGATCATTTTAGTATTATCGCGTTTTCAACAAAAAAATACAATAAACCAAAAGGGAGAGGGAAAAAAGGAACAGAAAGATTGTTGTTACATTGATTTATACTGGCATTGTTGTTTCACTTTTATTCTGAAAAATATGACAGAATCTTTACATTATAAAGATTAAGTTCTTTTCATTTTATTGCTTCTTTCAGTTCTAGTTGGATATGTATGATTTTTTTCAGTGCCTTATTTTTCTTTCGAGACGAGCGTTTTTCGGAAATAATCTTTCTACCTCAAAACTACTATCTATCCTCTCCAAATTCCCCACTCGTTGGGTGTAATACACTTGGTATGCTGTTGTTGAGTATAATGTTGAGCTTCTATTTCTTCTTAAATGGTTGTATTTAATGAATTTCTCGATATAATTGTAGGATTTGTATAAAAGTCATTGGGTTTTCAGAGATTTCCATCCTATCCCTTGAATCTGTCCCTAAATAGCATTTAGGAAGAAAAATCTGCAACAACAAATAATATGATAATTGTTGTTTAAGAGCCTAAGATATTATTACGAAATAAAATGTCATCAAAAGTGTTTCATGTGTATATTATTTGAATAATAATAACTTCATCACAATCAAATAAATGTTAATCTTAAATTACTCAATTATTACTTTAAATAATTTGGAAGGTACACTTAATCAACTAAATATAGTAAAATTAATTAGCATTAAAGGATTTTTTTTTGTAAATTCTTTGTATCAGACAATTTCAAAAATATTAAGGGGGAATATATGATCTGTACATGACTCACTTAAAAAGCAAAAAATGGAAATATTTTTGAATAAAGTTACCTGATATGCATAGCTTGTGGGAGATGATATGTATCGAAGAATACTTAAATTGAATAAAAAAAAGTAACATATATATTGTTTGAAAAAAAGTGACGTATATTATAAAATTAGTCGAGTTAGGCATAAGTTGAGAATCACAATTAGCTAAATATTGTTAATGCAAATTTATTTGTATATCTCATTTCACACAGAAATCTGAGTCCACCACACACAAAATGCCGATAGATACTTCCGCTAAGATCTTCGTCGCCGGCCACCGTGGACTCGTCGGATCCGCTGTGGTTCGGAAACTTCACCAATTAGGCTGCACAAATCTCATCCTCCGTACACATTCAGATCTCGATCTCACTAACCAATCCGCCGTCGAATCCTTCTTCGCCGACGAGAAACCTCAATACGTCATCCTCGCCGCCGCGAAAGTCGGCGGCATACACGCAAACAATACTTACCCAGCTGATTTCATCACTATAAATCTCCAAATCCAAACGAACGTCATCGTTTCATCCTTCAATCACAAAGTTCAGAAGCTTCTGTTCCTTGGTTCTTCATGTATTTACCCTAAATTTGCTCCTCAACCAATTCCTGAAAATGCACTTTTAACTGCCCCTTTGGAACCTACAAATGAATGGTATGCAATTGCGAAAATTGCTGGTATCAAAATGTGTCAAGCTTATAGATTGCAGCATAAGTTTGATGCAATTTCAGCAATGCCCACGAATTTATATGGTACAAATGACAATTTCCATCCTGAGAATTCTCATGTTTTGCCTGCTTTGTTACGTAGATTTCATGAAGCAAAAGTTAACAATCTTGATAAGGTTATTGTGTGGGGAACTGGCTCTCCTTTAAGGGAATTTTTACATGTTGATGATTTAGCTGATGCAGTGGTGTTTTTGTTGGAGAATTATAGTGATTTAGAACATGTTAATGTGGGGAGTGGGAAGGAAGTGAGTATAAAGGAGTTAGCTGAATTGGTGAAGGACGTTGTGGGGTTTAAAGGAGAGTTGGTTTGGGATTCGACTAAGCCGGATGGGACACCAAGGAAGCTTATGGATATTTCAAAGCTTGTTGGATTAGGTTGGACACCAAAGATTTCGCTCCGGGATGGTCTTGTTGATACCTACAAATGGTACTTGGAGAATTATGGCAAGCAATAGTTCAGGTGATTATTGAATGTTTACAAGATATGAGATTGTTATTGTTGTTTTGTCAGATTGTTGAAAGATCATGATAAACTTAATTGAATTATTGATTCTCTCTTGTACTGATATTGGTTACTATGTTTTATGTTAATTATTTTTGCCAAAGATCCAATTTTTATACGATCTGCCACTCAAGAATTCTTGTTCAATATTGCCATAGTTCATTGTGAAATGCTTAAAAACATGGATCAGTTTGTATTGAGCTTTGTTGTCCGAACACGATTGATGCTGGCCTTACTTCTGGTTGGTGATAAACTAGTTGACAATGGTAAATAAGGTTCAAAGGGAGGACCTTTTTTCATCTCGTTGAGAATGTAAACGGAGCAAGTATTTAACAAAATAGGAGTTCCTTTTGACCTTTTATGGCATGGGGAATCCATCTCAATATTATAGAGATGTCAGCTTTTTCTTTGCTCCTAAAAATAATGTTTTGCACCTTCAAACATGACCTTCATGCATTTAGAATGAGCTTATGGTACTCCTTTATGTTTTTCTTTATTTTTATAATTGTGGTGTCCGGGCCAACGCAACTCCTTAACTAATTCCACGTTGTACTTGCTATCTCCCACCAGCACAGGTACGCATACTCTCTTCTGTTAGTCTTTGTAAGTCATGGAATTCAACATGTTATGTGCACTCATGTGTACTACAGTGAGAAAAAAATATCCACTTCCATACATTTTGTCACTTTTGTGCTGAAAGAAAATGATATAGAGGAACCATAAAGAATTCTTTGACATTGACACATGAAGCTTCCAGTAGTTTAGCTCTTGGGATGTGGGATTGCAAGCAATACCTGTAAATGGAGTGAGGGGTTTCTATTTGAGTGTAAAATCACAGCTGATGTCATAATTTTAATTTCTATTCTGATAGCCATGTTTTCCTTCTGTGATAATGTTGTAGCGTGGCTCCAGGAATTTTGGAAGCTGAACATGCTCCAAAGATGCCTAACGCTTTCAGCTTTGATTATTCGATGCTGAATGACACAGTTCCTTGCTAAATAAAAATGAAGCTCCACTACAACCAAGAAAAGAGATAGATCGCATCTTTGGCCAAATGCCAATCCTCCTAGTTGAAAGAGAAAAACAGTAGAGACGTGCGCAAAAATTTAAATCTCTCCTAATTACCAGTCAAGTGAAAGGAGCCCACTTACCCAGTCAGCTTTCCCCCCATTGCTAGGAGCTTCGCCCTCTTGACTTGATATGTCAAGAAAACTACAACTGCTAGTGGATCACCTCTTGCTTAAGAAGGCCACCATATCATATATATGATAAAAGAGACAGACTGTTTTTAGCTTCTTTTTTTGCCATTTCTGGGGGGTCTAATATGAGATGTATAACCTGACCTTTCCTATGAGATATCTGAGACCTACACTAATAACAGTAGAAACTTTACTTTTGTAGCCTGTTCACCCGGAACTTAAAAATCTACTACAATCTAAATGTTATGTTAGATACTTACTAAAGAATCACTATCATAAAATGCTATAGTTTCTTAATGCTTTTTGTTCATCAATAATATCTGACCTTCCTCAAAAGAAAAGAAGAAGAATAAGGTTTATAGAAAAAAAAAACTATTATCGTAAGAAGTTTAGTAGTTGTGCTGGGAGGTATACTGTGCTTAGGTTAAATCAGAACAGACGATTGCATGCAACTTCCAGCATATTGATTGCCGGGCCTAGACTTGTTATGTTTGGTTCTGCTCTGCCAAAGGTTCCTACTTGCCGGTCCGCAGGGAGCTTATATGCTGTTGTGTATATGCTGCAGTCTAACTCCGCAATCATTTCTGAAATTTGTATGTTAACGCTTGTTTTGACTCTTAATGTTACTTGAGGACATGAAACATAACCTTTTTCTGCAGAAAGATCATAATTATCGATAAGACACTTTGATCTATTTATTAACATCTTTATATATCTGTTCAGTTCTTTCAATTGGACGTATTCCAAGTATATCTGCGGGTCTCACAATGTTTCTTGAACTAAGAGTAGATTATACTTCTAAGGAACACCAACTTTTGTGGTGTTTGCTTCAACTAAAATTGTCCTCTCCAATGTCTGTAGACTTGCTGTTTTTTAGGGGAATATCAATATGAAGAAGGCTGGGATGTAACAATTTCAATTTGCAATAGATAAATATCCAAATTATTCATTTTACATCTAGATACTTTCTTATAATATATAAACCCAAAACACGAGAAGCCTATGGATATTGATAAAATGGGAGAAAATGCGGAATTCAATTTGTCATGTGTACACATGTGCATTATAGGGAGAAAATAGCCTCTCCCAATCATTATATGTCACTGTTGTGCAGACAGAAAACGAAAAAGGAAACCACGAAAAATTCTTTGACATGACACAGGAAGCTTCCAGAAATATGGCTTGGATGTGGGGTACAAGCAATGCTTCTTGATTCATCATTTTAGTTCCTACCTGATAACATTTCTTTCCTATGAATTAACTTGCTGATACTTGCTAGTAATTGCTCAAAACTTTGTCGCTGATCACTTGTAACTTAACAGTAACTCTAATTTTAATGACATGTTATAATTACGTTAATTTAAACAGACAATTGCATGCCATTTTCAGTAGATTATATGCTGGGCGAGGACATTTTATCATTTGGTAGAGTTCTGCCTGGTTGGTAGTCTTCCTTGAGCCGAGGGTCTATCTGAAACAACCTCTCTACCTCCCAAGGTAAGGGGTAAGATCTGCGTACACACTACTAGTGGTATTGCACTGGCACCTGGATATGTTGTTGTTCTGCCTAATTGGTGGTCCTGCTAGTGTGAGTGAGCTTATATGCTGTTTCTGAATCTTAATGTGACTGAGAAGGAAAACATGAAGTATTGCACTATAATTGGACCATCACCCTCACCCCCACACCCACCGTGGGGTTCAGTTCAATTGGCAAAGATTGAGGAACCTGTGTCTTAGGTTACAATTCGAGCCCCATACCAAGTGAACTAACTCCACTATTTAAGTGGAGAAGAGTAGAGGGACATCCCCATCATGCTTGAGGTTTGAAAGTTGCGGCCTTGCGGTTAGCTCAAACAGATCCTAAAGGTGGACTCTAGATGGATTTCTCGGTATAACTAAAGAAAAAGATGGTGAACTATGATTCTTTTCCACCCTAGCTCCCCCTCCCCCATCTTGATGGGGTGAGACTATAGAATTGAACTATTGATTGAATAGGCCACTAAAAACTGGTATTTCTGGTTTGTCCTTTTCATTTCACTTTCACCATACACACAAGAAGCTGCCAAAGGATGAGGTATCGATCGAGCATGGTTTTCTTTGAAATTGATTTCCTTGAGATTTCATGTTTATGACTTGGTGGCTAGTAAACTTCCTTATTTCCATTTTATCTTGCTGTTTCCAGTATTGAATGTGACGATGCTCGTGTGCTTAAATCTTTGTGCTTCATATCTTTGCTATAGGAAAAATTGTTGAAAGCAGAATTTGTAAAGTATGTACGATTTTCAGTTATAACTTGTAACTTAGTTTTAAAGCAAATTCATTGACTTGTTTAAGGCAAGTGCAACTTTGATTTGCTACCCTTGAGCCGAGGGTCTTTCAGAAACAACTTATCTACCTCGATGAGGTAGGAGTAAGGTTTGCGTACACTCTACCTTCCCCTCTCCCCATACCCCACTGGTAGGATGTCACTTGGTATGCTGTTGCTGTTTAAGGCAAGTACAAGTGTGCAAATAGCATAGCATAAATGCTGCGGATTTATTAACTATGATGGTATGACTTTTGTTCGTATTTTCAAGGTTATATTGAAGTTGCTAAATGCCAAAGGAGAGGTAGAATTATAAATGCAGTTTACCTCTCCTGAGTGGTTTGCTGACTATTAGACTAGAGCAGGATTTATTCGATGCACACCCAAAGGATAGCAGTTGTGATTCCATTACGATAGATATTTGGTTAGTCTAAAATAAGAACAATCTACAAAAATTGACAAGTGAAGATGTAACACAAGTATAAGTAGAAAAATAGGATGGTTGGGTCGAGAACCATGAAGTCTTAGATTTAAGTACCTGTGGAGGAAAGATAATACTACTCGAAGCTTTGCCAGATAGAATTATCCGATACTTGTGTTGGTCGGAATAAGTACTAGAAAAATTATTATGTGATGGATGCTATCTAAAACTACTTTATTTTTGCATTTTTCTCTATGAAGAGAACCAAGTAAATAAATAAAATGAAAATCATAAACTACAAAATAAATAGGAAATCTCTCTTTACCATCTCTTTAAGCTTGTACTTCTTTTCTTTATTTTGCTGTTTTTTTGTGTTTTCTTTTTAATAAAAAAATTGGCAATATGACAGAATGAGTACAAATTAATTCTGTTGAATGAGTACAAAGGCAAATTTCATTAGATATCTGCAACAATATTCTTTTGGTTTCCTAATATATTTATTTATTTATTTTTGAGAAGGATTTTTTTTTTATTCTGCAAAATGAGTACTAAATAAATTTGATAGAAGATCTCAAAACAGAAACCTCAATATTATTAATTCTTGAAATTGGAGTAGTTGTTGAGTTATTGAAAATTCAGGGTATATTTGTCCTTTTTCCCAACTTTTAATACCACCAAAGACATTATTTTCTTTAATACCTAAAATGATCTTACGAATCTAAAAATCTCAAAATAGAAGAACATATTTTTTTCCGAAACAACTTTTCTATCTCTTTGATGAAGTAGAGATAAGATTTATGTACACCTACTTATTTTAGACCCTATCTGGTGGGTTATATAATATAATAGTCCTTACTTTGTATTATATTAGTCAAGGGCAAGTGTTCTACGATAAATATAATAAGACTCAAATTTAAAATCTCTAATTAATAATGGAGAGATCGTGTTCATTCCTCCGCCACTCTTGATGGCATATTATCATTAATCAATTATTTGATGATGTTGAAACTATTTTGACATGTGAACCATAGTAATCATGGCCTACTGCAAGTTGTGGTTTGAAACTTGAGAGTGGACATTCTCATTGTGATGATTAATCTCTAATTGGCAAAAAAAATCATATTTCTAGGTGTTGACCTAAAAAAGTTCCCAATGACCTAATTATGAATATATATATATATATGCACGACTAGGGTATAAAAAGAATAATATATATGCATTACATTGTTCATATTTTTATCATGTAGAGAGGTTATTTTTGATAAACTCCCAGCATGACGAAGTATTATCAAAATATGCTAAAGAAAAAATTAACAACAGTAAAATAGCAAGATAGTCACAACCAGTAAAATAATGTAGGTAATAAGACAAGAAAAAATAATGATATATTTAAATAATATAGAAAGACAGAGAGAGAAAGAAGTAATTATTTTACCAAAGGTTTTGATGAAATAACCATTGTATTTCTCGATAGATGGCATCGATAAAAAATCAATATGTTGCACACAATTATGTTATTTCTGAATGAGTTTCTTTTTTTTCATAGTATTCTTCATTTAACCTCGAATGAGTTACTTAATAACAAGTTTAAACTTTTTTTTCGCCCGTTATTTTTTTTAATCATTGGAATTTCAAGATTTTAGAGTCTAGAATTTACAAAGAAAATATTTATTGTTCACGAATCTATAGATAAGTTAGTAGTAATATTTTCACATTTTATTACTATTACTATATTTTTTCGAAGGTAATTGCAATGGATTTTTTTTTACAAATTTCAAACTTTAAAAAAAAAAAGAAGAAGAAGATGCAGATTTAGTTAAATCTTAGCCAGAAAATGGGACCCAAAAAAGAAAAAGAAAAGAGGATAATACAGTGTAACATATTTTATTTTATTTTATATGTTCAGTCTGCAAATTTGGAAGTTTATTGAGCAATAATTTATTTTTATTGTTAAAAACAATTTTACAGTTTTACATTCAGGTGGAAATATTTTGGTTTATATATCCACAGTAAATAAAATTCTGGCCTGTCGTGTACTGACAAACAAGGACGGTAAATAGTTCATATTTACTCCTCAATTATATGAAAAAACATTTTTATCTCCGTTCACGAAGGGTCTAGAAAAGAGTCGTGCCCAAATTTTTCCTAAACTTGAACCCGTGATCTATAGGACACACAGAGACGATATTACCATTGATCCGTTAAATATCTATATATTTGATTACACTACTAGAACCTGATGTCACATAAAACAACGTTACTATTGAATCCGTCTCTGCCTCCCACCCCTCTTTTTAATTGTCCACTCATAACATGGTGAAAGTGTTTGATTATAACTCGATGCACTGCTTCAATGACTCAATATGAAAGACACTAAATTACTCTTTTGGTCTAACTAACAAAACTAACAAACCACACGAGCTGGTTAGATACGTGGAACGGAGGGCTCATATGTATGGATCCAAAACAACCAAAGGGTATTTGAGAGTGAAAAACAAAACTCAGAAATACAAGATATAAAATTTGTAAGTTTCAGAAAAAACAAGTCACCCAATATTATATTTCAAAGATCACAATAGGTCCAAAACTATATTTCAAGATCACAATAGGTCCAAAATATGATCCATTTCATGGAAAATTCTCACTCAATTTAGGGCCCCATAAAAGTAAAACCCAAAAAATAACTCCCAAAATTCACGTGCATAGAAGAAAACAAAATGCCAAATTTTAAACAAAAAAATAAACATATCAAGTTTGACCAGAAAAAAAGAAAGAAGAAGAGTAAAATGCAATGTATGGATATGATATGATGATTTAAACTACTAAAAATCTTTTTTTCCCAAAAAAAATTAATCTTTATACTATTATTACTAATTTCTATATTATACTTTCTCTGTTTTATTTTATGTAAATATAAAATATCATTTAATCAGATAGAATCGATCAACATCTGATATTTACATCAAATTATGTTAATTTATTATAACTAAATCAAATAATATGTATCGACTAACTATCTTTAGTATTACAACATTTATTTAAAGATACATATCATATATTTATTGAATCGATATATACACATTCAATATCAATAAATTTTTACCCAAATTTCTACTACTATATATATTGTCCTATTCTAGCAAATGCAAACCTAGTAATTTCACCTACTAGCCTTTGTTATGTCATCATCTCACTGTTTAACTATACCCCACATCCAAGATCCAAATTTCAAAAATAAAAATTAACTATTCAACATAAAAATTGATGTTTAAAATTCCCCTTTTTATACATAGAAACAAATACAATTCAAATACATTATCCATTCTAATTTATGTTACATTTCAAATCTTGAGAATCAAATAAATGTCTCTTAAATATTGATCTTCCCATATAATAAGAATAACAATATATTCAGTATAATATCACTAGTAGAATTTAAAAAGAATAGAATATAATGTTATTCTTAGATTAAAAAAGGTAACCAATTTATTTTTAGATAGACACTCGAATCAAATAAAACATAACAAAATGATTATAGTCATATTATTTAGCAACTAAATCAAGTAATAATATGCATAAATCCTATATAATTGTATTTTTTTTTCTTCCAAAAGATAATACTAATAATACAATTAATTCCAAATTTTCTACAACAAAAATAACATAAAAAAAAAAAAACCAAAATCAATTGTAGAAAAATAAAATGAAAATCAAGATCAGAATGATATACAAAAGTACCATTTTCAGAGAGAAAAGATTGAGCCGTCCCCGCCAATATCACCACCGTCCACCGCTGTCAATCCACCGGAAAATCAAGAACTGATGAAAAAACCGCCGGAAAAATCCATTTCAAGCAGAAAAAATCCAACTTTGAAACCCACAAAGTAAGTACTTTCTGCATTTGCATTTCTGACATGTTCTTGAAATCTACAGAACCAAAATCAACAAGAATCTCCATTGCACACCAACTGTTTGATAATTTTCCACCAATTTTTTTTCAGCACCAAAATAAGTCCTACAAAAAAAAGATGAGATTTTTAAAGAATCCCATTTACAAAAAACTTAAAAAGGTGTTTGATTTTGTCTTTTTGGTGCATTTTTTGGGGTGTCACATGAACCAAGAAAGGTGAAAAACATGGGGCTGATATATGGTGTGTAGGTACTATCATTACTCTGATATGTCGCTCCGACTCTTCAAAAATGTTATCAGAAAAGTGTCTAATCCTTCAAAAGTAGGGTGCAATAACATTTTTAAAAAGTTCGAGCAATCTCTATAGTACTACTATATGTCATATTGTTTTATTTTCTAACTAATTCAGATTCTTGTCGATAAAAAATTTAGAGCTTTAGCATTTTCTACTAAATAAAAAAGTCTATTATGAGAGTTTTAGTACTCCTTACCAAAGAAAACCTCATGATTTAAACTCGAGACTTCTCCGTTACCATTCCACTACACACCATTACATGAAACACTTAGTGGCTCCTACCCCTAAGAAAAAGTTTCATTTCAAGATTCGAATTCGAAACTTCTCGCCAAGAATGAAGAGATCTTTACTTCATTTCAAGATTTGAACTCGAGACTTCTTATCAATAATGAAGAGAAGTGAAACTTCTTTGTTTGTTTGTTTTCTTCACACCCTTTATTATGATAAAAAGGGGGAGTTTGATGAGCAAAGTTGTCCTATCCTTAAAATCATGTGTTGGTAGTACTTACTATAAGTCTATGAGGGAATTAGGTGTGATAGGAAGAGAGAAAGAAGAGGGGAAAAAGAAGGTTAAGGAGACAATTTAAGGACATTGAAAGAGAAATCCTTTGTGCCTTGTTTGTATTTGTCTATTCCCAACACAGTGTGACTATCTGTCTTATTAAACAAACATAATGAAGCCAATTGTGTTAGCTTTGTGTTATGTTATTTGGGCATGGGCTTGACATTGATTGACACTAATAAAACCCCACACCTCCTTAGTTCCAACAAGTAGGCTAAACAAGATTTGGAGATCGTGGATTCTCAAAGTTAGAAACTTGAAATTTGAAAATTCAATTTTTTTTTTTTGAAATTATGTTTGAACGTTTTGGAAAAAGATTGAAGTTTTGTAAATGGAAGTCTGATCAATTCATGGCAAAACAAATATTTAGAGTTAAAATTTTAAAATCTACTCCAGAAATATGCGACCAAACAGGAGCTTGGGACAATCACATTTCTAAAATCTTTCAGTTTCGTAGATGTTTTTTCAGATGAGTTTGTGTTCGTATTACCTTGCTTGTACCTCAATTATTTCACTTCGTTTTTGTTATTTCAATCATCGGTGACTATGTAGGTAGATACACCGCCCCCCCTCCTCAGGACTTAGCTCAATTGACAAAGGTTAATATATTTGAGGCTTAGGTCATAAGAGTTATATGTCGAACGAACTTTGTCTAGTATTTAAGTAAAGAGGGAAAGAAAAGGCCAGGTCATTATTTACAAGTTTTCCAAGTTTAAGTTGAGCTTTAGGATAAACTTCAGACAGATTTCTCAACATTATAAAGAAAGATAAACAAATAAAAAAGAATCAATTAGTCTTTTTTATCTTTATTAAATTTAAACACTAATTTCTTGTATTTTTTCTATTTATTAACCGCTAGTCACACCCTTATTTTTTTCAACTTCTTAATATTTTATTTAAGAACTTCACCATATGGCTTAGTGGTTCAAATACTTGAATATGATTGGCTATTCTGAATATTTCACTTAGACACTTCAGCTAAAAACTCGACCTATTAAGCTCTTAAATTGTACTCAAAATGTGTCAATTGACCTTCCAATCCTCCCCTCAAAAGATCTTTTAGTGAACACTATATTAGTCATTTGTTATCACTTATCAGATGTTTATACTAAATCAATAAATATATAATATATATTTATTTGAATATAAATATATCACTCAACTCATAATTAAGTTTTCATCTCATTTAATCATATGATAAATTTAATATAAATACCTAATACAAATAAAATTTACCTTTCCTCCACCCCACCCCTCAAGACAAACACCCTTGGGTCAATTTCCCAATTTTTTTCACTTCACACCTTACATTGCCTCAAAAATCCAGTTCCCAATTTATCTAGATTTGCACAAGCAATCTCTGTCTTATTTTCTTTCCTTTATTTAGCCTTCATTTATTACTAATTTCCCTTTCTATCCTCCCTATATACTGATGCACATTACACATTCAAGAAAAGAGGTTCAACCAAAAAAAGAAAAAAATTACGTTGGAGCGGTAAATATTTTTTTATTTTAGTCTAAGGTTTCATGTTTGAACTAAGAGTATGTAATTGCCGTTGTCAAAGAGTGTTTTACCTTTCAAATGTGAAAAATTCTAACGTTAATTTAAATTTAGTGAAGCCTTAATACAGATAGCAAGGAGACGATAAATAAATAAATAAATAAATAAATAAAAGGGAGGTTCAAAATTAAGAAGTCAGTTTTTTCAATATGTTAACACTAATTCAAAATGTATATATATATTTTTGCAGCTTTGAGTAGTGTATATTATATTTATAGTACAAGTTTTTTTTAATGAGAGATGACCTGACTCTACTGACTAAAAGGGCATCAATTTCAAGAAAAATTCAAAAATAATAAAAATAATTATATTATATATTGTGATAATTTTGTTTATTTGTTATTTTATTGTCTTTATTTTTCTTTAATTTTATGCCTTCTAGGATCGAAGATCTATGAGAAATAAATTCTCTATTTATAAATATAGAAATATGATCGACATACATTTTATCTTTTCTATACTTCACTTATAAAATTAAATAAAATATGTTATTATTATTATTAATTTTTATTATTTAATTATTTTTTTGTATTATTTGTTTATGTTTTCTCGAGACTATCACCAAAGCAAAATCCAAGAATTTGTGGCCTAACATTCATTTGTTAGACTCAATAGGGGGAGCTAAACAAGAATGCTAATTAGCTACTTTTCCCAATAAACTTGGTTTTTGTTGACTCTTTTAGTCAAATATAACAAGTGTTTGTGGGCCCAAAAGGTTTGAAAAATAATGGTCCCACTAAGTAACTTTTACATTTTTTTACTTAATATTATATAATTATGAAAAATAAATTACATTATCAAAATAATTATGAGGGAGTAATAATTTATTTTAAAAAAGTGAAATTAGTATCTTGTGAAATAAGATAAAAGCAACTTGATTCATATAAAAATACATGAATAGTGTGAATTTTGGACACCATAAACTAGGGCAGATATATTATTTATTATACTATTCAGTACAATTTGATTTTTATATATTGAGATAAAAATAAAATACACAAATAATTATTTTATTAATAATATATCTAGTATAATTCAGATAGAATGAACGCAAATCTCACCTCTAGTTTTGTAGGATAAATAGACTGTTTTAAATTCAATTGGTGAAACTCTAAGACATTATTATATTGATTCATCATATCCTTCAAGTTTCAAACTCCATAATAACGATTATTTTATGAAATTTAAAACTCTGAATGATTATTTTACTATTACAAAGCTGAAAAGTGGCTAGTCGATTAAAATATGTACATATAATATGATGCAAACTAATAGTATAAATGAGTAAGTTTTATAAAAAATGATGGATTATCATGACGTATAAACTTTAAATTTTAAATTCGAATCCATTAGTAAATGAGTTAAAAGTTGATAGGTAAAAATAATTTTAGAAGAGTACATGATTTTCCTACCCCATTTGCAATTACTAACATCTGCCAGAACAGTATTTACAACTGATGGCACATTTATTATGATGTGATTGTATTTACTATTTATTAGATTTCTGTTTCCATTAGGTCAAGGATTTAAAACTTGTCTCACTTAGGTCAAGTATTTTTCTAATAAATGTATTATTGGTGAAAATTTGAAATATCCAAGTTGCTAGTACAAACACTAAAATATTTATTTGTTTGTATATAGTTTAAATTACACAAGATTTTGAAAAAAAAGGAATGTGTTACATTTTAGACAAACACCTATGATAGAAAAATGAAGAGTTTTATAAGATATAACATACATTTACCTGGTATGCACATTTTTCAGATTGATGATGACGAATTCTCAAAGACAAATTCGTGAGGTCTGTTGAGCCAAAGTGAACAATGTATATCATGAGCTTAAGTTGTGATCACACTTCATTCTGAATGATTTATAATGTTATTCGAGCCCTTATTAGTTGTTGATAAAAATTCCTAGACACAAAGAGTATGTACGATTTAATTTTTTAATAGAGGGAAAGCTGATGAAAAATGTAAAATGTGTATGCTACGAGCGCTCTCTTTCTATCAATTCATGAAGCTTAGACAAGAGAAAATGTAAATTATCAAATAACTTTATATCAGGTATAGTTCGTTAGGACAATTCATTAGTTATTAATTAGTAGATTTAGATAAGTGTGAACAAACAAAAATATATATATGAATTTTTTTTTTAAAAAAAATAAGGACTTGCTAAAATGAGGAAAACAACTATAGATCTTTATCTAAGAAAACATTAAAAGGTAAAAAAAAAATGCTAACTAATTGCGAGATCAATAATGTAAAAAAGAAAGGAAATAAATTAAATGCTAACCAATTCCTAGATCAATTCTTATGCACCAAAATGGAACTCAGTTACTTATGTTGTTCGAATTCTTTTAAAATGATGTTACATTTATAATAAATCTTCAAAAAAAATATTTAAAAAGACTAATATGTACCTGTTAATATATTTTATGAAAAATCCGAACAACCTAAATGATTGTTAATTTAATTATGATACACCAAAATGGAACTCAAGAAAATGATAGAATCCTAAAGACTATAAAGCAAAGAACCCCATATGGAGAAAGTTCAATATTTATCATAAATATAGACAAAAGAAGAACTAAATAAGTTTATATATATATATATATATATATATATATATTTATATAAAAATATAAAATATATGCACAGATATCAATCATTTTCAGAACAGATATTTTCTGAGATCAAACCCTACTTTTCCTGTATTTGTATCTGTCCCTTTTATCACTGCCATGTATAACATGGAGTGTTGCAAGTGAATTCAATTGAACTCTTATTTTTAGCATAAAATAAGATTCGAGTTTGAGTTTTTGAGAATAGATAATGAATCCGTTATATGTACGTATGGAAGGATTCATACTATCAATTGACCGATGGATTCGTACTATCAACGGATATGATTTAATTATTCTCAATTAAAAGTTTCGAGCTTGAATTTTGAAAACGGAGAAATTCCTGATAGGGAGTATGTATATCCTCGTATATCGCCCTACGAGGTAAAGAAATGTCTTGAATTTGAGTTTATGAGTTTTGAATTAATTTTTTATACCTATTTTGTAAATCTCTTAATGTAAAAAAAAATAGATTTTGGCCAAAGCTACAACAGTAGCGAAATTAGAATTTTTTTGTTAATTCATATATATAGAATGATTTTTAATATAATTTTTTTTTAATGAAGAGTGTTTAACTAATCACCCTTCATTACGTGGCTATAACACTAGGTTGTGCCAAACCCATACCTTATACCTATACATCTAGCTCCGCCCCTAGTATGCGACATAAATTCCATAAATTTTTTTAATTCATATATATATATTATAATAATTTTCGATGAAAGATGTTCACATACTCATTCTTTATTATATGTGGCTACACCACTAACTAGAAGCTATTAGGTAATGTTGAATCCATAATTATACATCAAGCTTCGATCTTAAAATACAACATGAATCTAAATTAGTCGGTTCAGTAAATTCTGAATATAGATAATTATACCAAAAACAAACACCAACACAACATGTATATCTATAAAAAGAGAAATGAAGAGTACCTTTCAAATTTCCATTAACAGAGGCAAAAAACTTGTGCATGGATCCATTAATACAAAACTTATTGTATGTTTGGAAACTAAGAAAAGAAATAGTACTAGTAGAAAGAGTATATATATATATATATATATTTGTCTATAAAGAAGAAAAAATTAATTAATTAAAAAATGAAAGGAAAATAATCAAAAGCAAAAGGGGTTGCATATCTTTAACACTTTACAATAGAATTGATTTTTTTTTCTTTTTCTTGAAAAATAAAATTGTGAAAGAGATTTCATTTTCAGCTTTTTCTTTTTGTTATTCTATGAAACTTGGGATTTTCCTTCTTTTTTTTTTCCTCTAAAAAAACCTGGAGAAGAAAGAAAGAAAAAAAAAAGCTGACAATTATAGTGGATTGAGAGGCTTTTTGGTGAAAATGCTTTTTGCAGAAGAAAAAGTTGAGAAAATTGGTAATTTTAATTTAAAGAAAAATAATTTAGTGTGAAAAAAAAATGTATCAAAAGTAGTTATCTTACTTTTTGAAATAATAATAAAAATATATGTAAGCAGATCTGTTAAAAAAAATCACTTGCTTATGATTGTGGTTATTTTTTGAGGGGTGGATGTAATTCAACTAGAAGATCAAATATATTGGAATAGGATTAGGATGAATGTAATTCAATTCGAAGATCACTAAGAAATATTTGAAATCTATGTATAGATCCTCAATCATTAATCATTGGATGAATAAAGGACGGTGCTTGAGAGACTATGAATTAATTCGAGTTGTCAATTGAATGAATGTTGATTACATTTAATGATCGATCTTACAAAAAAATATGTTGAATTTCGAAACATTATGCTCGAACACAATTTCCAACACACTTACTAAGAACAATTTGATCAACAAATAGTCATCTTAATTATAATTACATTATAAATTATTGAGAATATGATTAAGTAAATAAAAATATAACCTCTTAACTAACATATTTTAAATTTTTAAATAAGGCGATCATACATTAACATTGTAGCAGAGCAAAAATTTCCCTAAATTTGAGTGTCACCACCCCATATTATTGAGTTTTTTTTTATTCATGTATTTGATTTATAAGACTTCAACTCAATAAATTATGAACTAATTATTATCAATACAAATGCAATGATGAAATATAAATATTTTTTGTACTTTCAATTACTCAATATTTGAAGGAAACACAAAGACAAAAAGAACAAAAGCATACATAGGGTCAAACCTAATTTGGAATCTATAAATCTAAAAATAAAAGATACAAATAAAAAAATAGTTATCTCTTGGAAATAGAAAAAGCAATATTCATTCATAAAGAAATAGAAGAAAACAAAAAAAATAAAAGCAAAGATAGAGAAAAAAAAGGTATTTGGGCCAAAAAGCCATTTCAGAACTTTTTATAATGAAACCAATTTCTTTTGGTTCTTCTAATCTTTTGTTGCTTTATAAGTAATGAGTAGTAATAGCAATAAAAATTTGGACCATATCATCCAAACAATGTTGTCGAAAATTAGTTACGAAATTCATCGTTACTCTATCGCTAAATAATTTGTAATTAATTTTTATTTTAATAATATATTATTAGTTTTGTCGTTGAATAAGATTAAGAATAAATTTTACTATTTAACTATAAAACTTATCAGCTTATAATTCATGTTTGTTTTGTGTGGACCAGATGAGATGATCCTTTTAGAAACAAATCTAACAATTTATGGTTCACTTAAACTCAATAATTTTTCGCTAGACCATAAGTGGTTATTGTAAAAGAGTGAAAAAACATTTATTGTCTTACAATTTAAAGATATCTATAGAGACAATAGAAATCCTCCACAAGTGGATGTCCATAAATACTCGATCGCGAATCAAATTATTATTGTATGTTAATTGTTATAGGGATTCATAAATTTATGTTTGAAACACTTTGCTATATTAATCATAGATCTCAATTTTAAATTTTTTATTTTTTATTTTTAATACAAATACTTTTTCGTTTAAGATAGATAACTATATAATACTAATCTAAATTAATTGAATTAATAAATTTCGAACATCAATAATTAAACAAAAAACTTGGACCACTAAATCATGCAGTAGGATATTTAGTCAATTATGTTTTAAAAAAGCAGCCGTTATATCTGACGTTAATAGAGAAAATAATAATATAAAATTAAAAAGACAAAAAGTAAAATAATTAAAGTAATATAATTGGTTAAAAAGATTATTTTGATATGATTAGACCACGTTATAGTTAGATTTATTAAGAGTTGTGACCATGTTGTTTTTTCAATTTTCCCTTTAGGTCACGTGAGCAACAGTCTTTGTAAGAATATTTTTTTTACCCCGGTGTTTGGTATCTGTTTTGAAATCTTGAATAATTCAATTTCATGATGTGGTTGGTGACATTCATGACGGAGAACAGGCCTCTGAATCCTGGAGAAGGAGTGCACATTACACCTTAAATTTTAAATTAGAATAGGAGAAGAAAGTTAGAAATCTTATAAGAATGAGTTTAGAGTCAATTGTTGAGGAGGAGTCTTACAGATGAAAATAGACAAATTTGTGCAAATCTAGATTCAGAGTAGATAATACCTTAACAGTTGGATTAAAATTGGTACACGGGTTCATGAGGTCGATACTAGGAAGAAGCGGGCACCCGGCCCCTCACATACTTTACAAGAAAGTTAGCTTGTCGAGTTCAAATCATCTGATTCTGAAAGACACATGAGTTCGAACACTATGTATAAGAATAATTTAAGGAGAAAATACTTTTTATTTTGTTTCTCTTTCCTTCTTAATAAATATTGAAGGAAATATATTCAAATTGAGCGAAAGAATACCAAAGATTTTTACTTCAAAAAATTAACTACTTTGAGATGCAAACATAGTAATTATATTAGTATTACAAAAAAAATAAAAAAATGAAGGGTTTCCTTTAAGAGTAATTAGATGAAAATAATTAGAGATTTTGAATTTGAACTTTTTTGTATGGATTAGCTTTAGATGAGAAACGTTTTACCTCTCGGTGTAGAACTTTTATGATGAATCCAATTTAATCAGTCTCAAAACAGATTCAAACACCGAATGAAAATCAAATGAAAAAAAGGATTATGAATGCTTTTAGGCCTTTCATGTCTTCCTAAGCCTGCACAAAGTCATAACTCACCACCCTTGTAAACTGAAAGTACTTATTTCTTTACATAACAGAAGTAATGGATAATATAAATATTCATATTATTCATTGAACTTACTCATTTTTATCCGTATTAAATAAGGATTGGGTCAAATATTTTTGAGAAAATTAAGTAAAATGTCAGCCCATAAGGTTTAGTTACCATCTTTTTAGCCTAATTTATTTAAATTACCTAAAATGATTATTCAACCTTTTTTTTTTGAGCAACTTTCACATATAACAAACATAAAAATCATATTTATATGTTATAGCTATAGTTTGCATAATTGAGCTTTTGATTTATATAATTCGCTACAAACATCCAATTTTATACAAATTGTTCAGTTTTGTATAAATTCATTTATACATTGTAATTTGTATAATAAGATCTGTATTTGTATAATTATAAGTGTATAGGACGAAAATATATGTATTTGTATTTGCATATACATTTTTCTCTCGCTTTATACAAACACAAACACATTTTATACATTTTATACCGAAATGTATAAAATGGCTAATTGTATACCGAAAATGGCTAATTGTATACCGAATCAGATGACAAAAAAAGGGGATGTTTGCTGCAAATTACAATTAAAATAAACTATGGCTATAACATTTAATTTGTTGCTATTTTATACAATTTTCCCTATTTTTTTCCCCAAAAAAAATTAAATTGTCGCGCGTTTTTTATGCTACATTCTTTGGCCTTCTTCTTCTTTTTCTTCGTGCGAAGATCTTTTTCGCTGTTGCTTCAATCAGTCATTGAAGCATCTTCTTCCTTTTCTTCTTCTTCTTCAAGCTCCTATAAACGTAAATTGTTTCGAGCGAATTATATATCAAATATTCGAAACATCGAGAGGATTTCGTATATGAGATTTGAGACTGTTTAGAAGTGATTTGGAGTTGATCGAGATTGAATAGTTAGTGTATACTTCATGTATAGTTTAGCTCTATTCAATTTATGAGTGTATCGTAATGTTTAGTCAGTGTATAGTTCATGTATATGTAAGCTATATTATATAGTTATTGTAGCTATATTGTATAATCACTATATACTTTCTATGACTTTCGGCACTGTATGTATACTTCCATGACTTTTGACTATTATGTAAATAAGACATAACTGTATTTATAGTAAATTAATAATTTTATTGTTTATAGTTGAAATTAACCCTTTATATAATGTATTGTATAAACAATGCATATGGATGTATGTATATTCTTTATACATAGATATATATCATGTATACATAATTATACACTATGTATACAATACAGATACATTGAATTACTATATATACAATATCAATACATTACATGTACAACCATTATTTTGTTGAATTTTTTTTTGGTCACATGTATGGAAGAGTTGGAAATTCGCTCCATAATGTTGTTTTCATTTTTTAATGTGAAAAATACTTTGAGATAGAAAAAATGCATCTTACCCATGATTTTTCTCCTATTTAACCATGGTTCTAGCATCGACCGATACGCAACCCTGTACCTAATACAAAGATTAGGGGAAAAATTCCCCCAATTATTCCTTGTGGAAATTAAAAATAGAATCCTACTAATTGGATCCCATTAATTTGTCTCCTAATATATGCTCATGTATTTAACGTGTGATTCGAATTCCATGAGATCCCTTAAATGAGAAAAACCCTTTTTATTCGAATTTTTCTCATTTTTAAAATTCGAACTCGAAATTTCAGACTAAGAATAAAAAAAATTCGATCGAGTAACAACCATTTAGGAATGAAAGAATAATTGTGGTTGTATATTGCATGCTGGTCCAAGAACAATTTGGGGGCACATATTATTATCTTATGAATCAGAATATAATTCCAAAAGAATTGATCTGAAAAAAAGAAAAACAAAAGAAGAAAATTTCAAATGATTTAGATAATCGATTTTTTATTTAGGTTTGATTTGATTTTACATTTTAAAAAAGTGATTAATGTTTGGTTTGATTCAAAACCCCAGAAAAATAACCAAACCAATAAGTCCTACACATATTTTTTATAATTATATATATAATATATTATTTTTTATAAATATTATTAAATATTTTATATATGTTTTCATCAAATTTTATTTATAATTCATATGTGGAAAAAAAAAGTCCATCAAAATGTCAATTCAGGTCTAAGCCCAAAATCAACAAATAAAACAAAAGCAACAATGACCAATTTTAATTTCTTGTTGTGAATTATATTTTTTATTTGCTAACTAATTTATTTTTCTATATCCTATCTTGAGTTTTGATTTTATTTTCGTGTATAATTAATTACCAAACAATCAAACCATTTGACAAAAGATATTTAAGCAAAAATTAAATTTTATTAAAAATCTTTTTCTAAATTTAATGGGAATTTGGGATTTATTGTGAATTATGAAATTATAATTTGCAGTAAGATTTAGAAGAGTGCTACTCTAAAAGTCATGAATATAAGCTCATGAAGTGATGATATATTAGATACTCCTCCCGGTCTTAATTTATATGACATCATTCAGATTTTGAAAGTCAAACAATTTCTTTTCATCATAATTTTTAATATACCTAATTTTAAATATTTTGAATTATTAATTATTATAACTTGTAGTTTCTTATGTAGTTTTCAAATATACAAATTTTATAATATTACAAATTTTCATTATATTGTTAACAATATAATAACATGCAATGTACCTAGACATCTTTATTCACAAAAGAAGACCATACAATATAACTAAAAAAAAAGTTTTATTTTTTAAAAAGAACAAAGTCAAGTCAAGGGCCGCTACAAATCTAGGATAATTGACCATAAATATGAAAATGGCACATTAAATTTTATTCACGACTTGACCAAAAAAAAAAAGAATTTAGTTGTGTAGACAAATTACTAACTGCCTAATAAAGTCTTTATTTTAGTATTTTAATTATTACTTCCCAAGTCAACAACAACAATGACATCGTAATCAGTGTAATTTTACAAATGAAATTTATGGAAAGCAGAGTGTATGCATATTTTATTCTAGTTTGAAGATAAAAAAATTTATTTTCGATAGTTTCTAGTAGTCTATTACAACAAATGTTGTGGTGATAAAGTGATAAATACTCCTCTATTTTTAATTAAAGATTTCGATTTCAAGACCCGAGTATAAATTCGCTTTTGCTACATATCACATTATTCTCCAAAGTGAAACTTTCCACCACAAATTTAAATTAATCGTGCTCCATATAAATATCGAATATCGAGTGGAAAACTTAGCCCAAAATTGTTTATAGTGGAATGTATTGCATATGAAAGAATTGAACCTTTCAATAGAATATTTTGACCGTCACAACATATAGTAAATGAGTAGTAGGTACTCATACAAAGATAGTTGTATAATTTATTTATCGATTTCTTGTGTTATTTTTTTTCAATCTCTTAATATAGAAAATCATATAACTAAAGTCTAAAATAATATTTATAATAAATTTTATCCCTCACTAAGTATTACCTCTAAATTTCATTTTCAAGCAATTCTCTTCTTTTAGATTTTCAACTTTGACTATGTCAATGGATAAACAAAATATAATTAAACGATACCATATAGTAAAAACACAAATTTGTGACGGAATAATACGTATGACAAACTAGGTCTATCACTAAATTCTAACGATTTTATGATGAAATTTATCAATATACCCAAAATTTGTGACAATATCACCCTTTTATCGCTTTTTTCTTTGCGATGCTTCAAATTCAGCGTATTCTTATAGGTAATCGGGATTTAATAATAATAGAGTACACACAAATTTTATCTTATAGTGATAAAAAAAAATTAAAAAAAATTCGACTTAAATAACAGGTATCAGAACAGTAATGTTAGTATTATGACCAAAAAAAAATGTCCACTACTATTTTGACTTTTGAATAAATACAAACAAAAGAATATGATTTATTATACTAAAAAAAGTTTGTTTTTTGCATATTCTGAAGAATAACGATTGCGAATTTCCTTGTCAACACAAGAAAATTGAACATGATGACTCATTCACAAAGATAAAAAAGGACAAATAGAAAGAATTGAGTTGAGTGAGAAATTAGTAATTGGTTGTTCCAAACCAACCGGCATTTATATCTTTGTCCAAATTGCTAAAGTTGAAGATATTGGTCAATTATATTTATTGTTTTACAAATAAAAGTTTATATATTTTGTTATTAATTTCATTTTTATTTACAAAGATTACTTGTTATTATCTTTTAGATAATATTCACGACTCGTAAAATTTATCAGATTACATTGTATATAATAGAGAGGGAGGCATGAATTGAACCCTATAAATTCTGAATTATACTACACAACCTAATCAATTATGCTAGTAACTAATTAAATTCTAAATTATTTTTATACATATTTAACAATTCTTTTTATTAGAATACAAGGTTTATATCAAATCCACATGTTATGTTATACAATATTTTTTTCATGTATATATTATAAATGTTGAATTTCTTTAATTTTTTTAGTGAAAATTATGACTCTACATTTAATAACATATTAAATGTGACAATAGTTGTATTTGGTACATAGTGGTAGTTCATAATTGATAAAGACAACACAATCTAGTACAAGTCAATTAATAGGAATAATAATTAATTAAAAGATGAACACATTATTCTAAATTTCCATGGAACTTCTTAAAAGGACTTATTCAACAAATTGCACATGAAGAATTAAAATAAAATACTAACATTAAGAATTTTATTGTACAAATGCTATGGTTGCGCCTTAATTATGTGACAAGAAGTCATTTTCTTTTCATTCTTTTAATTAACTTCATGATAGAGACAATGGAAATATGAATAAATCAAAATTGCAAATTAATTAAAGTCGATTACATAATTACTATTCTCTTATGTGTCAATTTGTATGATATTTTTGAATTTTGAGATTTAAATACATTTTTATTGATCATAATTTTTTCATACATATTTTTTTATTAAATATCTTATATTATTTCGATTCGTAGTACCTTTTTGGTTTTTAAATATAATTTTATTTTTACAAAGTTGAAATTTCCATGTACAAGTTCACATATGAAATTAAATTATTTGACTCTCATAAATTAAATGGTGATACATAAACTCTAAAAAAAAATGGTGTCCGCCTTTTCAAAAAATAATGAGTATCATTTAATATATCGTCACCAATAAAGCCACAAAATTTTAGCTCAAACATAGCTTATGACACATATTTTAGAAAATTCATATACTAATACACACACAAAAATTGATAATATATGTTTATTTAGACATATTATGTTCTTAATATATAATTAAAATTTTGTTTCGTCAAAAACTAAGTAATGCATCATTGAACTTCCTTCGTTATATGTGTGAATTTTCCTTTAATGAATTATTTACTTACTTTGACTTGTATAAGAAATAGAATATGACCAAGTCCACCAACGCGAATCATGATAAAAAAGTTGAGATCTTTTTATTTTCAATCAGATGTCTCGAATTCGAACTCTTGAAAATGGAAAAATTCTTGTCATAGTATCCGCTCAGAAATAAATCTTACAATGCATGAATTCAGATTTAACCAGGTCTCAATATGAATATCATACTTGATTCTTCAGTCAGACCCTACTACTTAGAAGGATGTTCACTTCTTAAAATATCTTATATACTTAGGTGAGAACAGGAGAAGGGGTCAGATTTATCTCGATCGCAACAAAAGTAAGAATACAATTTTTAATGCTATAGTAACAGGTAATGTAAGCAAAATTATACGAAAAGAAAAAGGAGAAATGAGATAACCATAACGAATGCATCGGAGGGACGTCAAGGGGTTGATATTATTTCTCTCAGAACTTCTTGTTTCCAAGGGTGAATCTATCAAATTGAATTAGGGATGATAATGAAGCTGGCGGGAGGGGGGGAGGGGCAAAATATAGTATTTGCGGAGCGGGGAAAGGTGGGGCGGATTAGACCTTTTGCGGGTACAAAATATTTTTGGAAATTGAAGCATTTCATATTGGTGAAGCCATCCAAAACGTGAAGCTTGATGTATGGAAAACATGCTTTGCAAGGTGTGAATCAATTGCTAGGAATCAATTCACTTCTAGCATGAATAAGTGTTTTGTCAATACATAGTGTTAGAAGAATGTTGGAATTATGCGGAACGAGTTTATACGGAGCAGAGTAAACATAAAAAAAAATTATGTTATGAGGAGTTGGATGGGGCGAAGCAGGCCAAAGTCTTTGCAGGTTAATATGGGTTTACCCACACCCGTTCCATTGTCATCCCTAAATTTAATCAATCATAAACGATAATCTTAAGATATCGATTAAGAAATTAGGAGGGAAAAAAAACAATATGACCAAGTCCAACGAGGGAATTGTGCTTTATTTTTATATTAATCATTTTTTAAGAAAAATTCATCATATTGATCCATAAATAAAATAGTAAGAAACTTTGTGGGAAAATCTAATGACTTTCTTCATGGTTTATTTAATTAGTTTCTTTCGAAACTATGCTTACAATAATCTTTTAATACGTAACGCTGCAATATGGAGTTTTGTGTGAATCCAATTTTTTAATACGAACCTTAAATTTATGTATAGGAAAATCACTACAAATATAATAAATAAATAATACGTATGAACATAAAAT
>JAJOOS010003396.1:0-18052 GCA_029582725.1 Solanum chiquidenum | reverse complement strand
ATATTTATTTTGGGTTGCTTCCGTCTTGTTGTCCTTGTTTAGTTATTATTTTCGCTAGTTTCTGCCCTTTCGCTCATTGCTTGATGTTCTGGGTTACGGGTTGGCTTACCTACTGGTAGGGTATAGTAGGTGCCATCATGACTCGAGAAATCGGGTCGTGACAATTTTCTATTTGGTCTCTTTAACCTGTTTGTCGAGACTTGGGTTAAGTCTGATGATTACAGCCCGCATGCATACTTCTTGAAAAATGCTTTTGCAAACTTAAAAGTTTTGTAAACCATTATAACTAATATGTTTCTTGTTAAGTATAACATCTTACCCTCACATTCTTTTTACTTTTTCTTCCTGCTGCCACAGTAGGAAAACTCATTTCATTGTGGCCTTTTTCTGCTACATTATGTGGGACTTTTTTCTGGAGCAGTCTCCAGTCAACTTCAACCTCTCTAATAAGTGCATCCTCCAAATTTGTAAGTTGTCTCTTTGATATATCATTTTAAATTGAATTGAGAAATATAGTTTTATAAAAGGTGTGAGGCATGACGTGTATATATTGGACTTTAGAGAAGCTTTTGCGGTTCATTCATTCCTCGGGTGAATACCTTGTTTATAACTGATTGTTTTTCTTGTTTTTCTGTCATTATTTCTTATTCATTTGAATACCATTTTAGGATAATTCTCTAAATTTCTTATTGTTACTAATTCTTTGCTTCCTCAGGGTCCTGATTAATTGGAATCAGTCTTAATAATTGAGAATATCTTTCTCCTTTCCAGTATGCTTGCTCATTAAAGGAGAATGTATACAATTTTCCGAGTCTCAGATTGTATAAAGTGTACAATGAGAGCAAGATCTTGAGGATATAGTAATTTGAGAATTGACAAATAGAGCATCTTAATAGCACGTTATAATAAGCTATCCATGTTCATTTCATTCATCTCCATTATCGGTATGACTATAGTTAGTTGATGCATTCGCAGAGTTAGCACTATTACGACAATTATATTTATATTTTTTTTCTGAGCTTGGTCGTCCTATGATGCCTTCTAATTACTTGTGTTTTGGTACTCATACTGCACTTCTAAATCTTTTTCTGATGCACATTGTACGAGTCACTCTCACTGCTTTCTGATCTCCCATGGCCGTTGCTGGTTGGATCGTGGTGATCTCTTGGCGTCTGGAGACTTGCATCTTTCCCTTTTTTATTCTGCCTATGTATTTTATATTTTGACTAGACGGATCTGTCATTCTATTGTAGATAGTCTCTTTCTGTACTTGGACACTCTTGTATCAGTGACAATAGGTTCGAGATTTAGTTCGTATGTATATTTGTCTTTGTTGATCATTTTTGGGCTTTTATTATATATTTTGTACCATTATATACATATCTATGCCATGACCCTATTCTCTGTCTATATTGATTCCGCATAGTTATATTCTAGTTTTTGTTTATCGCTTGTTGTTTGAGTTTTGGCTTGCCATCTGGGAGATTTATGGTAGGCATCATGATCCGCTTTCGGATCATGACAAGATACGATCTAACAGTTACTCATTATAGCACTACAAGAAAAGAGTAAAATTGTGACAGAATATTTGAAACGGAGAAGTCTGTCACAAATTGTCACGGAATTTTGACGGATTTGTGATAGATTAATCTTATATAAATAATTTTTTTAAAAAGAATTGTTTTACCTACTAAAATTCTGATTGTGACAAATTTGTAACAAATATTTAATATAAGTTTTGTGACAGAACATTTCCGTCACAAAATGATAGCAAATCAAAATAAATAAATATATGTCGTCACAAAATCATCACAAAAATTATGAAGGATTTACATTCCGTCTCAATTTAATAAAAAGACAATAAATTATAAAATCTTTAACTTAATGAACCATTTTTTCTGAGAAAAATATTAGATAACCTTTTAACTTTCCCCCAAAATTTTCAACACTTTTAGTTTTCCCACCTTTAACTCCTTTATTCTATTAGAAAATTAGGGTTCTAGAGAGAAGTCAGAGAACTACAATGGGTGTTCTTCCTTTCTTCTACCTCTCACTCTTTCAACACTATAGTTGTGATTTTGAACTCATCTAAACTTTGATTCATTTGTTATATTGCTCATAGGTATGAATCTTTTCTTTTCATTTTATCCACAATGAACAATATTTTGATTCTTTATACTCTTGCTGAGATTTGTACCTATTTTTCTTGAATCGATGTTATAAAGTGAATAATTTTAGTTTTTGATATTGGGTCCATTATACTCTTCACTATTATATAGCTCTTTTTTATGGGTATTCATCAAATTATTTAATTGGATCATTTACCTAACTGATTTGGGTGTAAGTTTTTTTTATTTTTTATGTGTGTTGTATTCATATGGGCAACCGTAGATTTACACATACAACAAGCTTTAGTGGAGGCATGTTGCCATTAGATTTTGTCATTAATGTGCTAAAATTCACAACTTTTTTGATGATTGGTATCTTCTCTATAGTCTTGTTTTTCTTTCAATTTTTATATTTTTTATGTTTTTTTTGGACAGTAAGCAAATTTGGAGTTGTCATTGTTGATCTAAGGTTCATATGTATGGCTGACCTTCAATTTTGATGAATTGCATTCTCTTGTTGCATTTATTAGGTCCTGTTAGGCGACAAAAAATAATTCGAAAAATATTTTTGGTTATAGATTAGAACTATTTTTGGTTGGTTTTTGAAGATGAATGTTTCAAATTTGAAGAATTGAATTTTTTTCACTCACTTACAAAACTTCAACTTCTTTTTTGCAAGTCAAATGCATGTTCAAACACAATTTCAATTTTCAATACAATTTTTCAACTTCATGAATACTATTTTTTGTTTTCAAATGTCACTCTGTTAATGACTAAACACCTATTTA
Source organism: Solanum chiquidenum (assembly GCA_029582725.1). Taxonomy (NCBI): domain Eukaryota; kingdom Viridiplantae; phylum Streptophyta; class Magnoliopsida; order Solanales; family Solanaceae; genus Solanum; species Solanum chiquidenum. The sequence goes on along the minus strand of JAJOOS010003396.1, from coordinate 15,156 downwards.
TTTGCTTGTTCCTAAAGAACAATGTAATTATGTATATTCTAAAGAGAAAAAAGAATCTTCATCCACTCGTGCTTTTAATTTATTAGAATAATCTCTTTTACATCACTTCTCATCTCATTCTCTTTTGTTTTATAATTTTTTTTAAGGTAGTTCGTGTATGTCTATTAGTTTCTGAAAGATTTCTACATTGGTGTTTCTATCATTGCTTAAGTTAGGTGAGAGGATAATTTACATCTTAAAGCATTTATTTTATGTGCCCAAGTAGGATACAAAATATATTATCACATTTGCTAAAGGTTAGTTTCTTCTTCGTAGTAATTAAATCACTAAAAACTATATTGGTGTCGTACGAGTAGAATGAAGCTTATAAATTGAATACATCTTTGGCATGTCTGTTTTTACATGATCACCTTGACATGTAATATTATTTAAAATAAAATAGTACACTATTTCTAGTGTACATTTAAATTGCATAACACTAACTACTATAACTTTTGGTGATTAACTGATTGTTTATGAATTTGAATTCATTAGATTTTGCTGCCTCTAGGTTCTAGTGTCATATAAAAATTAGTAGTAATCATGTAAGTTTTAACACGTTTATTATTTGTGTCAGAGTATATAATATGAGTAACTCTGATCGTGAGTGGATGTATGTTAGAATACTGGAAGATGGATTCATAAATTCAAAGTTTATTGATGGAGTTGAGAACTTTGTTGCATTTGCTAAAAGACATCCACAGTGCATGGATGGTGACAAGTTAAGATGTCCTTGTAATCATCGTAAGTTCCAAAATAAAAATATTTTGGATGAGTTTATAGTTATGACACATCTAGGAACTTATGGCTTTGTACCGGATTATTATCGTTGGTATCACCATGGAGAAAGTTATATTTCAAATTCAAGTGTGCTTAATGATCACCAAGAAGAAGCTTCTGGTGAAACCGTGAATCCTTAATCCCATAATGCATTTCGATCAATGATTTTTAATGTTGCTGGGCCTTCTTATAATGGTAACGTGGAAGAGGACCCAAATCCAACAACACAACATATTTATGATATACTCAAAGCATCGAAACAAGAGATTTGGATGGGAAATTCACATGGACATACACAATTGTCTGTTGTTGCTCGTTTGTTGAATCTTAAGGCAGAACATCATTTTTCGGAAAGGTTGTATGATGAGTTAAATTTAGTTTTTCTATTAATCTAAAGTTGAATGTACTGTTTTATGATATAAGTGATTTTCATTCTCTTAGTTTTGTTATTATATCTTGTGATTTGTATTGGGCATCTTGTATTATATATCTACAAAATGAACTAATATAATTTGAATGCTAATTGATTTTTTATCAAGAACTTTGTTGCTGCAATTGTACAAGGTCTAGGTAATTAAAATTTAAGAATATGAGTGATACACCATTATCAAATGCTGGTTCTCCTACTGGTCCTTGTACTCCAGATGTCTCTATTGGGTCTTCTAGTTGCTCATCAACATCTGGTGGGTTGGTCATCTCAGTTGTAGCGGAAAAGTAAGAAAAGATATTTTTGTATACTTAATCTAATTTTTTCTAATATAAGTATTATGAAATGTGTTATTTATTTTTAATTTTATTTCAGATTCATTCGTAATGGTCATTTTATCTCGAAGACCATCACAAAAACTTTCAAGGAACGACAAGATGCTACTGGCTACTCATGGAAGGATGTCAGTCAATCCACTCGTAAATTTTATTGGCATGATTTTTTGGTAACTATTGTTTTATATTTAAAATTTATAAGTAATTTATTTAATATATGTCTCTATGTGTTTATATCACTAAGTATTTTTTTTCCATAAATCATATCAGTGGAATCCTACTGAAAATTTTATAATGGAACATACATGGAATAAGGTGGCATCCACTTTATACTCCAAGAAAATGTATATTTGGCGAAAAGGTACAGTCAAACCTAATTTTGTTTTGGAGGATATTTGGAGAAGTTGGAAGACACATTGGGCCTCTGATGAATGGATGGATAAATCTCATATCGCCACTCGAAATCGATGTAGTGAGACTGGTGGACTAGGCACTGGTCCAAGTCGCAAGCATACCTGTGGTTCTAGATCAACAGTGGAGCATACTATAAATTTTTTACCAAATTTAACAATTTCTATAATATTTTTCTAATCTTATCTCTTATTTTAATATTAAACTCTATTTTTTAGGCAATAGAACTACGTCGTCCACCAAATTCGTGGGATATATTTAAGAAGTTGCATAAAAGAAATGATGACAGCTTTGTTGATGCCAAGTCTAAATGCATTAATGTAAGTTGTGTGTGTTGCTCTTCTTTAATCAAACATTGCATAACTGATCCTTATTTTGTGAAGCTTTTAAAGAAGAAAAAGGTAGATTTTATGCAGTTGTGTGTGTTGCTATTAAGAAGATTTGTGATAATTGTTTGTGTTGCTATTGAGCAAATTTTTGGGCAGCTCTTTGTGCTGTTTTTGGTTCAGATTTGAGCAGTTTTTTTATCATAGTTTTGATCAGACGTTGTGCCGTTATTTGGGTAGTTTTTTAATGCAGTTTTGAAGCAGATTTTGTGCTATTGTGGATAGATTTTGTGCCTTTATTGGGCAGATTTTGTGCCTTTTTTTGTGGCAGATTGTGTCGCAGCTCTTTGTGCTGTTTTTGGTGCAAATTTGAGCAGATTTTTATCATAGTTTTGATCATATATTGTGCAGTTATTTAAGCAGTTTTAAATGCAATTTTGAAGTAGATTTTGTGCCTTTTTTGATAGATTTTGTGCTGTTTTGGGGTAGATTTTGTGCTATTTTTTGTGCAGATTTTTATCATACTTTTTTATCAAATGTTGAGTAGTTATTTGGACAGTTGTTAATGCAATTTGAAGTAAATTTTGTGCCTTTGTTTTGATAGATTTTATGCCATATTGGGGGCAGATTTTGTTCTGTTTAAAGAGTTTGTGCTGTGTTTTGGGTGCCTTTTTTTAGAGAGTTGCTAAAAGCAACTTAATATGCACATATTTGTGGAAACCTTGAGTTTTTGGTGGTTGATTGTTTGAATTTTTTTAGGATAAAATGGAGGTTGTCTTAGCTGCTGCTATTTCTAGCTCCTCAGATGATTCACAAGAAGTTCAAGAACTTGATATAAATCGCTTATACTTTGATGTTGTGGGTGGAGAAAAAAACGACGTGTGTATGGTTTAGGCTCTCAAGATTTGGCATTGTATCAAGATCAAAATTATGTCACTTCACGCAATTTACCTGCGGTGTCTGATGATGTTGCTGAAGAGCGCATTAAAATACTTGAGGAAGAAGTGTTGCATATAAGAGAAGATAAAGAGAGAATTCTTCAAGAACGTTTAGAGGCAGAGGTGCAACAACGAGTAGAGCACGAGGTCTCGCGTTTGAGACAACAAAGTGATGATCGATTCAAGTCTATGGAGGAACGATGGTCTCACATGATGAGCGAGATGGCGTTATCCTCACACTCATCTAGTAATCCTTCTCCTTAATAGGAAATGACCAAATGTTTATGTGTTTAAATATTTGTACACTTTTGCTTATTGAAGTTGTGCTTTGACATGTTTTAACTTCATAGTTTTGTATTATAAATCTAATATTATGTTTGTTATATTATGGTGGTTAATTATTTTTATGTTTTTGACTAACTTACTATATATATAAATAAATAAATAATAATTGTCCACTACTATATATAGAAATTATTATTTATTAAATTAAAATCAAATTTGTGACGGATTTAATCTGTCACAATTGATTCTAAATTTGTTACTAATATCTACAAGAGAGCAATTTTGTGACAAAATATTCCATCACAATTTACTTGTAATGAAATATTCCGTCACAAAAATTGTTAATATATTTAGAAATTTGTTACAGAAACTATTCCGTCACTATTTTGTAACAGAATATTCCGTCAAAATTTCTATCTCAAATTTGTGTCAGAATTTAAGTCAAATACAAGGATTTATATTGTCACCGTCAGGTCTGTCACTATGCCGTCACAATAATTTTATGAAGAATTGAAATCCGTCACAATGAGTTTATGACCCCAGGTTCTGGGACGTCCATTTTTCCATCACAAATGTTAATTTGTGACGGATTTGTGACAGAATCCTCTGTCACAATTTTGCTCTTTTCTTGAAGTGTAGGAAATATATCCACAGACGAAGATTGACATATATAGTATATTCTTCAAACACAATATTAATTACTCCTTCCGTGCCAATTTATGTGACACTTTTCAGATTTCGAGATTCAAACAAGTCTATATTTGATCGTAAATTTTTCATATATCCTTTAATTATTTGTCAATTATTGTGACTTATAGTACTTTTTACGTAGTTTACAAATATATAAATTTATTTCAAGAGAATTGAAGATTTTGCGCGTAAAGTTTTGGTCAAACTTAAATTGTTTGACTCTCGAATTACAAAAAGTATCACATAAATTAGGACAAAGAAAATATTTATTTAGTATATTCTTCAAACACAATATTAATTATTCATTTCACACGCTAGCTAGAACTAGCGAATATTTCCATTTATTCATTGAAAACACGCATGTTTATGTGTGTAGACACACAAACATATATAAAACAATATATTTTTTCTATTTTTTGAGAAAGTGACCCTTAATATCCATGGTCACATTAAGAATAAAACCCAAGAAATTAAGGGGCTCTGGGTTGTCTTCAATTTTCTTTCCATACTCAAATGTCCATGTAATCCATTGTTGTTCACAGGATGATACGAACGTAAAGGAACAATAGAAATCTAACAAATCTCCACCAATCACTTCCGGCTTATTGATTTCGTATAACGATCGATGGCTTCAATTTCATACCTCACAGTCTTTTCTTTTCCATCTGTATTCATTAAATTTATCAAATAAAAGATGTTACTGTTGCGGAAGCCGAATATATAGAGAGTGATGAAATCACACTGCTATATCTAAAGGTAGATAATAAATAGTAAATGAGACAACAATAAAAGGAACACCAGAAATTTACGAGGTTCGGCAATTTTTTTTTCTTTTTCCTACTCCTCGGACACAACCAACCAATATTTATTTCACTCCAAAAGAGTACAAGTGAAATACTACAAGAGAGAAAGAAGAACAAATGCCTTTGAAGATGAGAAGACAAGTGAGAGGTGTGTTACAAATGAATTAGGAGCTACCTATTTATAAGAGTGAATTCTTTCTATTGATGTCATCCATGACATCACAATGTGTCAAAATGTCAAGGTTTACCTTGTGAAATCATTTTATGGTTTACCTAAATTTCACCTACAAAGTTGCTATCATGACTTTTGTACCAAAGAAGAATTATCTTCCTAACTACCAAATCTTCACATTAATTCATTTTTGAATCTTGTAAAATTTAACAAATATCCACCTTGGTAAGATTCTCCATTTTCAACTTTCTCTCAACAACAATTTTGATTGTGTCTTCAACCTTAATCTTCAATGTTTAACAACGTTGATCAAGTTCAAACAACGTTGAAACTTGACCGCAGTCACCACTTTTGTCAGCATATCGGCAGGATTATTCGTAGTATGGATTTTCTTCACTATGACTCCACCTTCTTCGATGATGTCTCGTATGAAAGATATCGGACGTCAATATGCTTCGTCCATGATAAACTTGGTTCTTCGCTAATTATATAGCGCTTTGACTGTCACAAAATATTGTGATTCCTTCTTGTTTAATACCAAGCTCTCTAAGAAATCCTTGAAGCCAAATTGCCTCCTTCGCAACCTCTGTAATTGCCATATACTCGGCCTCAGTGGTAGACAAAGAAACTATTGACTGCAAAGTGAACTTCCAACTAACTGGTGCATTTACAATAGTGAAAGCATAACCAGTAGTTGATCTTCGTTTGTCCAAATCACCTGCATAATCTGAGTCACAATATCCAACAAAATATTGACTATTTTTCTGCTCGAAAATCAAGCCAATATCTACAGTATTATGAATATACCGTAGAATTCATTTTATAGCCTGCCAATGATCATTTCCAGGATTATGCATGTACCAACTTACAACTTCAACAACGTGTGAAATATCTGGCCTTGTGCAAACCATTGCATACATCAAGCTACCAACAACATTCGCATATGGTACTCTCAACATATATTCTCGTTCAACTTCATTCTTTGGTGACATAGCATCACTAGGCTTATAATGAAGAGCAAGTGGTGAGCTAACCAACTTTGTTTTCTCATTCATACTGAATCGGTTTAGTACCCTCTTCAAGTATTCTTTTTGACATAAAAAGAGCTTCTTTGAATGTTGATCTCTTTTTATCTCCATGCCAAGAATCTTCTTTGCCTCACCTAAATCCTTCATCTCAAACTCCTTTCTTAGTTGAATCTTTAATTTAGCTTCTAAATTTCCTCTTGACATTTAGAAGCTATCAGCATATCATCAACATATATGAGAAGATATGTAACATCTTGCAATTTGAAATAACTATGAAGAAGCTTATAATTGGAAGTACTCATTTTTGGAAAGAATGCAAATCTGGAAATTTAGTTAAGTAAGGAAAAAGTGAGTTTTTGGTCAAGTTCAAACGGTCATAACTACTAGCTCAAGATGAGTTAGGTGTATTTCCAGTTATTTTTGGAAATATTTTGGAATGATCTTTCCAACGCCACCGAGTTTGCTCGATTTCGAGTTCGTATGAGTGAGTTATGCCCTTTGGAAGTTGGGTTGTTGGAATGAGGGAAGTTATATCCGAATTTTAAGGGTAGTTTGGTCTTTTCCCTAACCTTTTTCTTTTGGTTGTATATTAAGGGTCTAAGCTGATTTTATATCAGTTTTCCCTTTTAAAAGTGAGAGTTAGGGTTTGAGAGAAGATAGAAAGAAAAAGAGAGAAGAGGAGAAAGGAGAAGAAAAAGCAAAGTCCGTCAAGATCGTCGTGGATATCGTCGGGGGTGATCCCTACTAGGCATGTGAGATCACATAGTGTTGTATTTTGTTGAATCTTTTGGTTGTGCTGTTGAAGTCTCTTGTTGGTTTGATTCGTGTTTCCGGGTGAATCTTCGAGTTAAATCCATTGTATGTTGAGGGTACTATTGATTCTGAGTGTTTGGGGCAAGAACCTTTGAAGTTAAGGGGGTTTAGAGTTGGAAAAATGAAGGAGAAAAGTTGAGTTTTCTGGGGAAAGAGGTGGGGTGTCATGCCTGCCAGCGCGCCCCAAAAGAGGTTCTGAAGTTCACCCCCTGAGGTGACGCGCCAGCCAGGGCACCCCAGCCGGTCCTCTGACGTTTGAGGGTTGGCGCCCCGCGCCTCTCAGAGCGCCAGGGACGCCAGTTCTCCCCATTCGTTTCCCACCATTTCGTACGTGTTCCTTAGTAATGTACCTATGTTTTCTAGTTGATTTCAACATTCTAAGGTACATCTAAATATCATGAAATCATCCATAAACATGAGATCATGAACCTTGAATCCATAATCCAAATTCAAGGAAAGTTAGGATCTAAGTCAAGTGAAGTTAAGAGTCAAGTTTAGAAGTTAAGAAGCAAGTCAAGCAAGTTTCTTTAAGTTTTCAAGAGTCTTTATTAAGCGTTTAAACTTCATTTCAAGGCTCAAGTTTCAAGAAAAGTAAAGAGTATAGAGTTGAGTTCATTTCTCAAAAGTTATTAGGGTATTCCCAAAGAAGTTTATAAATGTTTTCACATTTGAGTAAGAAAGGAGCTATGTTTTCCAAGAGAGCCTGTGGGTTAAACTTTGAGCAATTATGTCAAACTAAAGAAAGAGGTGTTTAAAACACTTATGAGCTAAAGTATATTTTGGGAGTAGTATTGAGCACCGAATTGGGGACACGAGTTCATATTAACTCAACTCTCTATAAGAACCATGTAGCCAACATGGGACTTAACGGGTCATTCTTTTTAGATGATCACGTAATTTAAGCTAGTGGATCCACTAAGTTAAGTAAGGTCCTATATCACGGCAAGGTATATGATGGTCCTTGTGCAATGTGAGGTAAAACGTTGTATCATCCCTAGGGCTCATAGTGGTGGTTGTCGGTTAAAGAATCTCCCACTAAAGTTATATTACTTTTATATGAGTAAAATTGAGTTTGTTATGGCTTTATCCTTAACGAACATAGTGCTTTACACTGTTTTACAAGCTTTATATATTGCATGTGTCTTATTGCTTTATATTGAGTTCAGTTATTCATGAGTTGAACAGTAAGGTAAGTGTTCATTTGTATTCCTTTCAAGCTTAAGTTGTTGTTTAGCTTTCCAACTCGCATGCTCGTACATTCAATGTACTGATGCCAGTTGACCTGCATCTTATCATGATGCAGACGCAGGTAACCAGGATCAGCATCCAGTACGCCGTTGATCCAGTTGAGCACTCCAGAGTCAGTGGTGAGCCTTCTTGCATTCCGGAGGACTCTGTTATTTTGTTTCCTAGTTTTGCTTTATTAGGATGTTGCGGGGTCTGTCCCAACATCCATCTCAGTGTTATAGAGGCTTCATAGACAGTCAGACAGGCAATACTGAGTCTCTCATTTATGTATTTATAAATATTCTATTTTAAGACACGAGTTGCCTTTGTTGGCCATATTTTATCATTTTAGTTGTTTTATGATCTTTTATTGCATTGAGTTATTCTGTTGAGTTGAGTCTTCCGCTGAGTTATGTAAGCCAGGACAAGGGTTCGCTTGGGCCCAGCAATGGTCTTCAAGTGCCAGTCCCGCCCAAAGTGTAGGCTCGGGGCGTGACAAGATATATAAAGGAATCATCTTCAAGCTTGCGCAAATACACACAATGATCGTATTTGCTTCTTATGTACCTTTGCTGCAACATAAACTTGTCAAATCATTTGTACCAATGTCTAGAAGATTGTTTCAATCCATACAACGATTTTTCAAGTTTGCACACCATATTTTCTTTTCCATCAACTTTGAATCCTTCTGGCTAAGTCATGTAGATTTCCTCTTCCAAGTCTCCATGTAAAAATGCAGTTTTTACATCCAACTGAATTAGTTTCAAATTCAACTGTGCTACCAAAGCCAACAAAACTCTAATGGAGAAGTGTTTCACAACTGGAGAAAATACATCATTATAATTCCCTCCTTTTGAGCATATCCTTTGGCCACCAATCTTGCTTTCTAGCGAACATCTTCTTGGTTAGAAAATCCTTCTTTCTTTGCAAATACCCATTTGCACCCAATTGCTTTCTTGCCCTCCGGGAGATTGGCCAATTTCACGTATGATTCTGATGAAGGGACTGCATTTCTTCATCCATGAAAATCCTCTACTTATCTTCTTCTGAACTTTGGGTTGCATCTTTATAAGTGGTAGGAGTGTCATCACTTGCAATTGAGTATGCACAAGCCACCATATCTATGAGTTGAGCATGTTTTCTTATTGTCCCTTTTGGCTTGCTGGTTGCTATTGATTCAAGTTGTGGTTGAGGTTCTTGAGATCGAGCCTCCCCTTCGACTGGCTCTTCTTTCAGAGGAAAAACTTTTGTTGATTCCTTGTTTGATCCGAATGTTGGAAAAAAAAAATCCCCTCAAACTCCACTTGCTTTGAAGCACTATCAGCTTGTTTGACATCTTCAATTGTTACCTTATTTGTCAAGGTTGATTCATCAAAGGTAACAGTCCTGCTAAAATTTTTTTTTCTTGTCTCTGGACACCATAAACGATAGCCTTTTACTCCAGAAGTAATCCCCATAAATAAAGTTTTCTTTGCTCTTTGGTCCAATTTTGACTCTCTTACATGATAATATGCAATTGAGCCAAATTTATCTATTTATAAAAGGAGAAGAAAAAATGACACATGTCATTACCATAATTTTTTAGAATTTTAAATTTTAAATCATTTTAAATAAGTAATAAATAATTATTTAAATCAATATTGAAACATGTTAATAATTACAATTTGATAAATTCTAGGGTACTTACACAACATTTTAAATAAACAAAAATAAATTATTAATTACATTTTGATAGATTCTACGATAGTTACACAATATTTTAAATAAGCAAAAACAAATTATTATTTAATTATTAACTAATTAAATATTAAATATTCTAAATTCAAGGAACTTTTTAATATACACATGTCATCTTCTCATCAATTAATAACTAATTTTAAGATTTAAATTAGCAATTATTTAAACGAAAACTGCACAATATTTATGACCGTTTCAATTAATTACAGATACAAAACTGCCGAAATAAATAAATATAAAACATTTTTTTACTGTATTTATTTTAATAGATAGGTGGTTTGCTACTATCCTTATTAATCTCAACTGTTTTTTTTTTAACATATAAGATGGTTGATAACTATTCTTATTTATCTCAATATTTAAATATTTTCTTTAAATAAATCTATTAATATCTAAACAAAAAAACTGTCTATTAATACTTCCTCCCAACATATTTCCATCCAAAAACTGTCATATCCATATAGAGAAAACAAAACTTCCTTTATTCAAACAATACCCAAAATTCTCACTTAAATTTTCAAAAGACGATTTTCTTTCCACAATTTATTTTCCCATCCCAAAAACTTCTTTATAAAATTTAATGGGTTCTCCATAAAAAATCAATGTTGTGGTTCAATTACATATATTTTAAACAGAAGATTAATTGGATTCAGCGGGAAATAGAATTTGGAAAATGTGGGCGATTGATTTAAATGCATGACTAAGAAGAAACAAAGAAAAATCGGAGGAACATCAAGATGTCAATCGAATGAAGATATCGAAGATGAGGTCGTTAGTAGAGTAAGAGTTACTGCATATAAAAACTTTATCAATAAAAGTCCAACGACATCAATTGACTCAAATATTTGATGGGTCAATATCAAGAAGTTGTTATAATAATGTTTGGTGTCTCTAAAAAACATATTCTCACTGCACATAGATTAGAGTATTAATTTTATTATCATCAAGTGTTTGTATAAAATCAACACATTATATATGATTACCTACTCTTGCACGTAGGTAATAACACTATTTACTATTTTTATGAAGATGTTTTTCTTTAATGTATGTGCTTACATTTTTCAATTTTGTGACTTACTACTATTTTAAAGTTCTTATGTGAAAATTGTAAATATTAAGGTTGAGTTTATAGTATGATGCAAAATTATCCCATTAAACTTCAACTTATATAGAATCTCAATTATTTTATATATTTTTTCTACCTGTTAGGATGTTATGTACAATAGAAATAATTTTAACTTCTTTTGCATAGAGATTAAATGATAATATTTAAATAATGACATACAAAATATAAATTTATGAAAAAACGTAAATCAGAAATATTTGAATCCAATTCCAAAATTATTGGAAAAATTTATTTTGATATTGAAGTTTGAAAATTATTTTAAATTAAAATAAAATGTTAACTAAGGACTTTCACCAACTAGCCACGAATTAAGGAACCCTACTAAACGTAAAACTTAAGAATTTTAAATTTATTTTAAATTAATAATAATGCTTATCTTTAAAATTACGTTTTTAGAATTTAGATTTTTTTTATATCTACTAAAATTTTGAATTATTTTAGTTTTTAATATTGTTTTCAAATATTTTACGATTTTGTAGAATTATGGATTACAATTTTGAATGTTGATTAGCAATTTGAATGCAAGACAATTATTCAACAAGATTATACTCACTTTATCAATATCGATGTTTTCTCAAATTCATATTAATTTCTGTAAAATATATGATAATAACATTAGGTCGGACAACTTAATTTACATTTTCTTTTATAATCATCAATGATAACGAATCTTTTATATTTAAAATTGTCAATCATATTGTCCAAATACCCATAAATATCAAGGATATGGTTGACTTATTACCTAAATACAAAAATAATACAATAAGAATAAACTATTTCATAAATTAAATATTCAATCTATATGAATTTATCCTATAATTGGGCAAATAAAATTGATCTAAATTAATTAGCTATTATTATTATTATTATCTATTTTAAGAAGATTATGGATCAATTTTGGATAATACCGTAAGTCAAATTTGAAAGAAAAAATATTGTCATGAATAGGTAAATGGATTCATTTTTCGGAGTACTATAATGTAAATATAGCCTGAGATTTTTTCTACTGATAAAAATAATATATAGGAAGAAGAAATCGACTTATATTTTCTATATAACATGTAAATAAATATATTAAAAAATTGGGATGTGAAGTTATCAGGATGATGATGATAAATGTATTATGTGTGCGTTATTACCAATATAATTATACATTATTCCAAATTTCCAATTTTGAAGCTACATAATCGCATACTATTTGTTGTTAGATTCGTTGGGAAGCAAGACAATTAACAATATCACTTTTTAAATATTTCTTCAAAGTACATCCACACTAATTGTTAAAGTTGAGTTACGTCTTCGTATTCCGTTCTTCGACCTAAAATATAAAATGACTAAAACATAATGTTTTAGGCAATCGATCAATTATTACCAATAATTTTGTATTCATTACCTTTTTAATTCTATTTAGGTGATTCAAATAAGATTTGATGCTCTTTGCAACTTAAAATTTTATGGTAAATTTGTGTTATATTTGATATTTGTTCATAATTTTTAGCAACTTAAAATCAGCGGGTTTTCCATACCATTTTTCTAATGGTGTCTTCCCACTTATAGCAGCAGATGGTAGATGATTAATGAGGTGGCATGCATATGTTATTGCCTCAGCCCAAAATTCTTTGGACGACATACACCGAACCTTCTCCAGTAAAGTTTGGTTCATGCGTTCTGCCACTCCATTCTGTTGTGGTGTATTTCTGACGGTGAAATGTTTGACGATGCCATTTTCTTCACAAATTTTCTGAAAAAGATCATTTTTGTATTCTCCACCATTGTATGTGCGAATACACTTGATCTTTCTGCCAGTTTGAGTCTTTATCATCGCCTTCCATTTGACAAAAATTCCCAACACTTCATCTTTAGTTTTCATCGTATACACCCACAGTCTTCGGGAAAAGTCATCAACAAAGGTTACAAAATAGTGTTAACCACCTAATGAAAGTGTTCTGGAAGCACCCCAAACATCTGAATGATCATAATCCAAAATACCTTTAGTATTATGGATAACTGTTCCAAATTTAACCCTTGCTTGTTTTCCCTTGACACAATGCTCACAAAACTTAAAGTTGCAAGTCTTTACTCATTTTAGCAATCCTTGATCTGATAAAGTTTTCTGTCACGCCCCGAGCCTACACCCTGGGTAGGACTGGTACTCGAGAACCATTGTTGGCCCCAAGCGAACCATTGGCCTGCCTTACTTACTCAGCAGAAGACTTAACTCATGAAGAAATTTAAATACATTTAAAGTAAACTGAACTGCTCAAAATATAACTTAGAATGTATTATAATAGCATTCACTGCCAAAGTGGCAACTCAAGTCTCAACTTAACTAAAAAGGAAAAGTAAAGACTTATGAACTAACATCACTAACCCTTTCTATGAAGCCTCTAAACTCTGAGGAATGTCGGGACAAGACCCCCGATCATCCTACCAACTCAAATAAGCAAGCAATAAAATAAAACATAACCAAAGGGATCCTCCGGAAAGCAAGGAGGCTCACCAACTGACTCTGAGTGCTCAACTGGATCAACGGTGCGCTGGATGTTGATCCTGGTTATCTGTGTCTGCATCATAATAAGATGCAGGCCAAATGTCATCAATACATTGAATGTACGAGTATGAAAGGGGAAATTTAAAACAAGACATAAGCTTGAAAGGAACTGAAGAACTTACCTCGCTCAACTGAACTGAAGAGATTTCAATACAAAGTAGTGTAATAAAATGTAGTATAAAGAAAGGCTTTAAAACATGGTTTTCAACTCTGTGTATTTAGAAATACAATAATAACTCTGTATGTATGCAAAGATACAATATGAACTCTGTTTGTATATGAAAATACAAATATTTCTGATGTATATAAAAATATAAAATACTGATCTGGGAGTTTTTCTAACCGACAACCATCACTTAAGAGCTATCGTGATGATCCATCATTTTGCCTCACGCTACCAGGGCCGTCCTATACATTGTCGGGGTATAGAACTTGAACTACTAAGTGGATCTACTAATCTATGCTAAAAGGCACTAAAGGAATAATCTAAAAAGTATGACCCTTTTCTACCCATGATGGCTACATGGTTTATGGAAGCGTGGAGTTCTCTGAGCTCTCCCCCATATTGATGCTCAATCCTACTCCCAAAACATGATACTAGCTCTTTATGTTTTAAAAAAACATAACTTCTTTCTGTGGTTTGAGATAATTGCTCAAAACTTAGCTCAAAGGCTATCTTGGAAATCTCAGTTTCCTTTCTTGCTTAATTGTGAAAGCATTTATTCTTTTCTGAAAACTAGCTCAAAGGCTCTTTAGAAAATAAAGTTTTCTTTCTTGCTCAAATGTGAAAACATTTACTCTTTAACTAAAAAATAGCTCAAAGGCTCTTATGGAAATCAAAGTTTCCTTACTTGTTTAATGTGAAAACATTTTAAACTCTTTGGGAATACATAGTCCCCATATACTTTTGAAGAAATGAACTTCAACTTTACTCTTTACTGAACTCAAAACTCAAGTCTTAAAAAAAGGTTAAATCATTTGTAAAAGACTTTTGGAAGACTCTATGAACTTCTCTTAACTTGACTCTTACTTCTCTTGACTTTGATCTTAACATTCCTTGAATTGGATTATGGATTCAAGTTTCATGATCTCATGTTTATGGATGATTTCATGATGTTTATATGTACCTTAAAGTGTTGGAATCAACTAGAAAACATAGGTACATTGCTAAGGAACAGGTACTAAAAGGTGGGGAACGAATGGGGAGAACTGGCGTCCCTGGCGCTTTGAGAGGCGCAGGGCGCCAGCCCTCAAAATTTAGAGAACAAGTTGGGGCGCTCTGGCTGGCGCGGCGCCCCAAGGATGAAACTTCAGAAACCCTTTTGGGGCGTGCTGGCTGGCGCAATGCCTCACCCCCTTCCCCAGATGTTTGATGACTTTTCTTGCTCGTTTTTCATATGTAAATCCTCTAAAATTCAATGGTTCTTTTCCCAAACACTTAGAATCATTTGTACCCTCAATATACATC
>JAJOOS010003395.1:0-24260 GCA_029582725.1 Solanum chiquidenum | reverse complement strand
TTCATTTTATTTATGATTTAGCTTCCGCATCAATTTATTATCTTTAGTATGCTCATGATCATGCCAGCAGGGTTAGCTTGGGATCACTTGTGGTCCTAGGTCCCGTGTCCGCGTCTTGGGGGTAGTCTCAGGGCGTGACAAGTGACCTTGGAGCGATAGAGTGTGTAGGAGAATGTGAACGCACTTGTTGAGAAGCTTGATCGAGTAAAGAGAAAAATGTGTTGCTATAATGGGACGAGGGACAAGAGGATTTTGGGATCGGCAACATGGAGGAATAAGGGAAAGTATTTTCATCAAATACAACGTGGCGAGTAATATAGATTCGAGAGGATGAAACATGATAACAGAGGTAACCTTTGTGATGAGAACTATACCCGATAAAGACACAAGGAAGAGATCGAAAATCAACTTTATGATGATTGTAGGGTCGAAGAAAGGGATAACAAAGGCAACCAAAAATTTTAAGAAAACCATAATCAGGAGAACTTTTGTAAAGTAATTGATATGGCGATTTGTAAGACAAAGAAGAAGAGATGGTAATATTGGATAAGTATGTAGCAGTGTTAAAAGCATGCTCCCAAAATTGAAAAGGAAGAGAAGCATGAGAAAGAAGAGCGAGTCCTTTTTCAATTATAATTTGATTTCGGCGTTCCGATGCACCATTTTGTTGAGGTGTATAAGGACAAGAGATACGATGATGAATACCATGATTTTGTAAAAAAGACGATACATTTCGGTACTCACCTCCCCAATCAGTTTGGACTGATTTTATTTTAGTTCCAAATTGTGTTTCAATTAAAGCCTTAAATTGAGTGAAAAGCTGAAAGACTTGTGATTTATGTGACATGAAATATATCCAAATAAATTTGGTGCAATCATCAATGAATAAAACAAAGTAGGAAGATCCATTAATAGAAGAAACAGGTGAAGGTCCCCAAACATCGGAATAAATTAATTGAAAAGGACTACTGCTAGAAACATGAGAATGAGAAAAGGGTAAGCGTCTACTCTTTCCTAGTTGACAAGGTTCGCAAATAGTAGGAAATTCAGAACTAGAAATAGGTAGCCTAAAGTTAGACACAAGCCGCCGAAGTAGAGCTTCATTTGGATGAGCCAGTCGACGGTGCCAACCAACAAGAGAAGTGCGTTCACCAAGAAATACTGAAGGTGGGGAAGATCGAGAAGGAGGTGATGGAGGTTGAAGACGGTAAAGGTCATCATCAAGTGTTCCTCGAAGCAGTTTCCTGCCCTGCAAATCCTTCACATAACAAACATAAGGATGAAATTCCATATAGACATTGTTATCACGAGTTAATTTAGCAACACTAAGTAAATTCTTGGAAATTTGTGGGACATGGAGAATATTATTAAGATGAATGGGTTGCGTGTGTGTAGACAGAATTGATGAGCTAGTATGCGAAATAGGAATTTTCATACCATTACCAACCGCTAAACCATCATTGCCGGTGTAAGTTTGTAAGGAGAGATTAGCCATGTCTGAGGTCACATGATGTGTAGCACCCGAATCAAAGTACCAGGCAGCAGGATCAACAATAGCTTAAGGAGAAGCAAGATGTGCTTGTTTGGGAATTGATCGTGACGGTGTTTGCCTTGTTGGTGGAAAATCTTTTTCATTGGAGCAATTATAGCAATTTCGAGCATCATGATTATTTTTACCACATATTTGACATTGCACCCGTCGTTTGGACTGACGATTATTGGATCGAGAGGAATGGGAATATTGTTGAGGTACCATAGATTGAGCGTGATTATGAGAATTATGAGCAAGGTAATTAGAGAATGGGGGAGGGCCAAGAATGGATGATTGGTTTACGTTAAGGGGTGGAGTGGGGGGAAGAAAGGATAAATTGTGTGTTAACAGTGCATGAGAAGGAGCAACGCCGAATTGAGTATTAATAGTGGTAGAACGAAGTTCTTCGGCTAAGCGTTCTTCTTCTTGAAGAAGAAGGCCAAACAGTTCTTCAGGAGTGATAGTACCAGAACGCATATTAAGCACAGCCTTGAAAATTCCAAACGAAGAATCAAGTCCATTAAGAATGAAGGAGATGAAGTCATCATCTTGTACAAAGTACAAGCTTTCTGCTAGAGAATCGACAATTGCGCGTTTCTTCTCAAAGTACTCTAGGATGGAGAGATTGCCTTTAGAAAGATTTTGAAGTTGAGATTTTAATTGCATGACTCGAGCACGCGTTTGTGATTGAAACATCCGCTCAATTTTGGTCCAAGCATCATAGGAAGAGGAGGCTCGAGATAAATGACCAAGAAGAGGATCAGAAATTATTTGACGAAGCCAAACGAGAATAAGAAGATCGCTGCGTCGCCATTCCTCATAAGCAGGGTTAGAAGTGATTTCTGGTTGTGCTTGGGTGGTAGCGGATTCTGTAGCAGTAGTGATTGAAGTCGGGGTGACAGTAATAGTTTTTGGAGGAGAATTAGAACCAAGAACAAAGGAGTCAAGAGAAAAGGCTTTGAGTATGTCCAAGGTGTTTTCTTTCCAAAGAGAATAATTATTTCTATCAAGTTTGAGAGAAAGGTTTGGTAGTTGAATAAGGGAGGAAGCAGTGGGTTGTTTTGCAAGTGACAACAGATTTCCAGAATTTTGAGAAGTGGCCATAGGACCGATGGGCAAATCTGATACCATAATAAGATTAAGAACAAGAGGAGTTTGAGAAAATATGAGCAGATTATTTGTTCTGTTGTTGTTGCTGTTTTATTTATAGACTTTGTACATGTTTATGATTAATATAAGAATCCTTATCTACTATGTATTCTAAAGGAAGAGTAATCCTTTTGTTACAATAAATAAGCTACAATAATCTAATTCTAGTTGATGATGGACTCTAATACTATTTAACATGAAATTTATATTAAAAATGTGTGAAATATATTGAAATGTATAATGAATACAATACATGGAGAAAAGACTTCATAAAGATTCAACAATGTCATTCAAAATAGTGAAACATCATTTTATTCAAACATATAAATATTCTTTGACAAGACATAATAGCTATATTTTTCCTGTCAATTTTGATGCTCTCATCACTTCTTCATAAGCTGCAAAAACAGTTAAATATTACATAAGAAAATGACACAATAAAATATTTAATTTAATTATTAATATGATTTTTTTTAAAAATAAATCACATATTTACTAAATTAGTGATATGGAAAGCTATAAAAAAGAAACATTACTTACGCTTAGAGTATCATTTGATTGTCGACCTTGACCTTCAATCATCATTTGAAATTTCTTTTCCCACCTTTTACTCAACTCTTCTAATTTGTTATATGTTTCTTTCTTCATTTCTTCAATTTGTTCCTTAGCTTCTCTTTTGACTTCTTCCACACACTCGTTTGATTCTAATTGCTTTATGAGTTGTACCTTTGTTGGTCTACCACCATAATATTTTTTCCGGGGCCATATGCACGAAGAAATCCATTTTTTTCCATCCCTAGTACTTTTTCAAAGAAATCATCATCATTTAGAGAAATTTCTCCATTTTGTTATTGTTTTTTTAATTGGTCAAATTGATCCTACAATCAAAAGAATCTAACACTATATATGGAAATAAATAATTACTAACCACATAAAGAGGAAAGTTAACATATTAAAATTACCATGGCATCTTGTTGAAAAGAATCTACTTGTTTTCCTTTTTTTTTCTTGCGAGATTCCATGAAAACTTCAAGACGAGAAGGAGTTTTTCCGTCTTTTGCCTATAAAAATAACAATCATTATTGTTAGTTAAATTTAGAAAATGCAATAAATTCTTCTAACTTTATTCTAAATATTATTTTGTGTAGCATTTCATGTCTAAGTCTTGCATAACTTTTGGTTCCAATATATGGAGGTAAGGAACGTTTCGATCTATTCGATTTGATTTGTATACTTCTCTTCTGAATAAAGATTAAAAAACAATAATAAACATTAGTTTCTTTAATTGATAAAATAAAATTATTTCTGTAAGAAAATAAATTTTTTAATCTAATACATCATACCTGAAAATCAACATCACTCCAAAGATTAACCAAATATTTCCAGTCGTCGGCGCTAACACGTTTAGGCTTATTCTGCAAGCGAAGTTGATAAGATGCTTTTGAATCAAAATACTTACTTTTCATTTGTGTCTATAGTCTATAAAGGTCACTCATATGACCAATGATTGCATATTTTCTATCCTCAAACACATCAAAACAAAAAATTTCCTACAAAAAATATATTAAATATAATTTTATGATAATATATTCTAAATTGTAAAAACTTAAAGAAAATTATAAAATTTATTAGTTTATTCTTACCAATATGATGTCCCACATGTGGTCAATCTTGTTTCCCTCAATTTCTTTCCAACCATTTACTTTTAAAGGGCAACTTCGGCTTCTAACTGTTTGTCCCAAAAACCAAATAAATTGAGTTGCATTCTCACTAATAGCTTGATTATCCTCATCAAATTGTACAGATAATTTTTGTCCTTCCAGTAAGTTGATTATTTTTATGCATTGTGTAGGCCCTCTAGTTTTTTTTCACCACGTTGGGACCTAAAATTGAAGATTAAATAAATAAAATTAAATAAAAATATCTTTATTTATAAAAAAATAAATTAATAACAATAAAGTATACCTGTTGCATTTGATGATTGATGTTCTTCCATAACTATAACCTCTTCGGACACATCATTGCTAGATGGAGTTCAAAGATTCAAGGGGTACGAAATAAATGGTTTTAGGTTTCATACTAAACTACTCGAGGAAAAGAGGAAGACGCAAAATAGTGGTGTTTTAGTAAGAGGAGTGGTGAATGGTCAAAATATCAATTACTATGGCGTTCTAACTGAAATAGTAGAACTTCAATACTTTAGAGGTAATCACATTGTTTTGTTTAAGTATGATTGGTGGGATGTTGATAATAGTGGAAATGGAGTGAAAATAGATAAACATGATTAAGTTAGTGTTAACACTAAGAGAAAATTAGCTACAAATGAACCATTTGTACTTGCATCTCAAGTAGAATAATTTTTTTATGTTAAGGATAATCTTCATCCCAATTGGTCAATTATTTTGAATGGTCATTCTAGTTACTTTACTGGAGGTGCTATTGACGAAGAGACCTTTCAACAAGATGCTTGTAATGATTTCTCGCATAGATTTGAGGATGATGAAGACTTCATAAATTGGAAAAGAAATGATTTGGATGTTATTAGCGTCGACGTTACTATAGCTGATGATATCACTGAAGACAACGAATCAGAATCAGAAGTTGATGATGAAGATTTATTATTGTAATCTTATTTACTTTTAATTACTTTGGAGAATTGATCTTTATTTTAATAAGTTACTCCAACCATATGTGAATTAGTATTATTATTTAGTTGATAATATTAGTTGAATTGAGTTGAAATATTATTATTTACAGGTATACGTTGATGAAGTTTTCAGTTACATGGAAAAAAATTGTTATCAATATACTAAGTAATTTTTTCAAAACAGTTTTTGGCAGTGGCGGATCTAGGATTTTAAGGTTGTGGGTGCTCTCGTAGCTACAATTGCCGGTGACAAAATTTTCATTAAGAAACTTCAAAATATAAAATGTAAACAAATGAAGAAGTCAAATGGGTGTTCAACATAATATATATATATATATATATATATATATCTACCAATAAAAAATGTAAGTTTATAAATTTAACACTTTATCATAAAAAAGATAATCGGATTTGAACATGATAGCAAAAACAATCCTTAAGAAAAACTACAATAAATATTATTTTTAATAAAGGAAAAAAGAAAAGTTTATTCTGTATAAACTCTATTTTTTTTTAAATAGTAAAACGCAATGAGTGAAAGGGAAAAAAACAATCAACCTAGGGAGGTAAGGGAGAAAAAAAGAAAACAAAAATCTAAATGAATAATAAATAATGTATTGACTGGGAATTGAACCCACGCAAAAATAATATTAAGAAGGAGAGGAGAGTTGATTTTTTTAAAAAAAATAAATAAAGTGTTTGGCTGGGAATCGAACCCCAATGCAAAAGCAAACACATGACCTTAAGCACCTTCAAACAGCCGCTGCGCCACTGAGACTATACATCCTATGGGTGTTCTTTGTTAAGTTATATACGATTTCTCTTAATTTCTATATAAATATAAATAGGTCGATATAAGGTTAATGAGTGCTCGAGCACCCGAAAGTCCCTATGTGGGTCCGCCCCTGCTTTTTGACCACTAGGCCATTAATATACTAAATATTAATAGTTTTTAAGGGGATTTTTTTTCTCAAACTATTGACATCCATTGTTTGATGAAAAATTGTTCCCTATCCTTTTTCTGTTGGGATACTCTTCGTTCCTACATCATTTTGTCATCACAAATTATTATACTATTAAGTTAATTATTAACACACTTTTTGGTACTCGAAACAAAACGTTAATTATGTTATAATTTTTTATTTTAAATTTATTTTTTTGAGTAAAATTTTACTATTGCTCCAACTAGTTTCAACACGATCATGAAAAAACTTATTCATTAACTATGAAATTTTATCATAGTAAATTATTTATGACTATATCTTTTAGTATGCCACAATTTTTTGAACATGAAAAATATTTAATTAGCTACAAATTTTTCTTCCAATAATTTATAGTGTCTAAAAAGTTATTATTAGTATGGAAAATTTATATTTATGGGAAAAATCACAGTCTTATAAAATTTCATTCTGGCAAAAAATTTATGGCTATATCATATAGTTATTGCCACAATATTTTTATAACTTAAAGCAAACTTAGTTATTTAGCTACAAATATTTCTTCAAATAATTTATTGTGGCTAAAAGTTATTATTACTATGCATTTACGGCAAATAACATTGAATTGCTACGATATTATATTATAGCGAAACTCTATGGCTATTCCATTTAACTATAGCTGCAATAGTTTATAACTTGAAGTAAAGTATTTATACAGCTACAATATTTTGTGTCAAATAACTTATTGTGGCTAAAGGGTTACTATTGTTACAATGACTTTTATCGCGTGACAATAACGTATAATTAGCTATAGAACTTTGTTGTAACAGTAAAATTATAGCTATTTAGGTCATTATTGCCACAATTTTTAGCAATTATAGCAAAAGTAAGGATTTAGGTTTATCAATTTAATTATCGTGGCTATGAAATTTGACGATTTTTTTGGTAGCCACAAATTGTGAATTTTTGTGGCTATTACTAAGTAATAGCTACGATTTTCAAATTCATTGCTTATATTTCATAGCTATAGATACATTTTCTTGTAGTGTCGTAATTTATCTAGACCCTTGCACGTAATCTCGTGATTACTTTCTTTTCACAACAAGTTTCACGACACTAAAGCAGTTACAATCTGCAGATACGTCCAAATTCTTTAATTAGTTCGTTCCATAGACGATTGTTACTGATCATCTATGCCTTATACGGCCCCTAAGGCCAGATACCAATTGGAACCTTCTCAAATCCAATTAACTTGCTTGTGTCCCTTCAGCCAGTACTACGACGTCTAGTTCACTTCGTTGAGATACCAATTGTACTCAACTTATACCACAAGCGACAATAGTACCTAGCGAGCCCCACAAAACTGCTAATTTCAATCATAGAACTTAGTCAAACCTAATTCTTAACCGCTTCAATCTTTAAGTGATGGTATCGAAACCTTAAATCAATCTTAGAGAAAATCAATGCACTTTGCAATTGGTCAAAAAAGGTCATCTATTCGAGGCAATGGATATTTCTTCTGAATGGTAACCCTATTCAACTGTCGATAGTCTATACACATCCTCTTTTGCTAGTGATGGTGTTACCACTGTTGTTGTTGTAGTTCGGACCATAGAGTGAAGAAGGAAATATACCAATTTGTATCACCCAGATACCAATTGGATCCATGTCATAGCACGAAGGAGTAGAAAGAAGTGAGTTTTTCCTAAAGTCCTATAGCCTCTCGAAGAAAAGTTCGGACATCTTCGTACCTTACCGCAAGACTCTACTAGACTTGTTTTGGTACAATGAGATCAACGAACCTAGGGCTATGATACCAACTTTGTCACGACCCAGACCATCGTGATTGGAACCCACACTAACCCTGCGATGAGAGAACCATTACTACAACCCAACTAAGCAACCTTAACCAAAATACTACACATTTAATGATACGGAAGCAAGTTTAAATGTAGAAATTATATAGAGTTACCATAAACTCCAAAGGTTTAAATAAAATAGCCAAACTAATGCGGAAGAATAATCCCTAGAACCTGAAAGTCAATGTACCAAACTCTACTAACGACAAGTCTAAGAACACGAATATCATCTAAAGAACTAGTCTAAGTCTGAATAGGATGGACTAAACAAAAGATAACTCAAGGCAGCCCGAAAGAACTGGCTCACCCTTGAATTCGAATCGACGATAACTGATCTTCTAAGCGAGGTATGTCAATAGCCGCCG
The DNA here is from genome assembly GCA_029582725.1 of Solanum chiquidenum. Taxonomy (NCBI): domain Eukaryota; kingdom Viridiplantae; phylum Streptophyta; class Magnoliopsida; order Solanales; family Solanaceae; genus Solanum; species Solanum chiquidenum. The sequence goes on along the minus strand of JAJOOS010003395.1, from coordinate 15,771 downwards.
GAAGATGCCCTGTACTAAACAAAAATAAGGGCAAGTGTAGTATCAGAACACAACCACAGTGTACTTGTCACGCCCCGAGCCTACACCTTGGGCGGGACTGGCACTCAAAGACCATTGCTGGCCCTAAGCAAACCCTTGGCCTGGCTTACTTAACTCAGCGGAAGATTTAAACATAAGAAAATATTACTCATGCATAACTTAAGAAATAATAGTTTAACCAAAATGGCAACTCAGTCTTTAAACAACATCCGAACGATAATGTAAAGACAACTGAACTACTAATTGTTTATGAAGCATTTAAAACAACTGATATGGATGTTGGGACAAACCCCACAACATTCTAATTGACTAAACTAGAAAGCAAATAAATGAGTCCTCCGAATGCAAGGAGGCTCACCACATACTATGAGTGCTCAAGCTGGATCAACGAGGTGCTGGATGCTGATCCTGGTTACGTGCGTCTGCATCATAATACGATGCAGGTCAACTGGCATCAATACATTAAATGTATGAGTATGCGAGTTGGAATGCTAAAACAGCATAGGCTTGAAAGAAATCTGAAAGAAACACTTACCTTGGCTCTTCTCAACTCATGAATACTTAACTGAACTCAATTCAATATAAAGCAGTTTAAAAAAGTGCAATATAAAGAAAAGCTGTTTGAAAACATGATGTCAACTCTGTGTATATACAAGGATACAACATAACTCTGAAATGTATGTAAAAATACAATAAACTGATGTATATAAAAAAATACAACAACTTCTGTGGGAGTTTCTCTAACCGACAACCATCCCCATTAGCCTAAGTGATGTTACAACGTTTTACTTCACGTTGCCAAGGACCGTCCTATAGCTTGTCAACGGTATAAAACCTGAACTACTACTAAGTGGATCCACTAGTCTATGCTGAAAATCACTAAGTAATCATCTAATAAGTATGACCCTTTTTTTGCCCATGATGGCTACATGGTTTATGGGGGCTTGAGTTAATATGAACTCGCGTCCCCATATCGGTGCTCAATACTACTCTCAAAATATACTTAGCTCATATGTTTTTAAAACAACTTCTTCTCTGGTTTGAGATATTTACTCAAACTTAGCTTAAAAGCTCTCTTGAAATCAGTGTTCCCTTTTTTTTGCTGTTTAAAACTCTTTTGGAAATCTCAATTTCCTCTCATATTAAAAGTAAAAACATTTACTCTTGGGAATACTTAGTTCCCATAAATCATTTCAAAGAAAATGAACTTAACTCTTTACTCTTTGCTTAACTTGAAAACTTAAGTCTTAAAACAAAGTTAAAACGTTTGCTAAATACTTTTGAAAACTTTAAAAAATTACTTTGGCTTGCTTCATAACTTCTAGACTTGACTCTTAACTTCTCTTAACTTTGATCCTAACTTTCCTTGAATTGGATTATTGATTCAAGGTTCACGATCTCATGTTTATGGATGATTTCATGATGTTTAGATGTACCTTAGAGTGTTGGAATCAACTTAGAAACATAGGTATATTGCTAAGGAACAAGTACGAAAAGGTGGGGAACGAATGGAGAGAACTGGCGTCCCTGGCGCTCTTTGAGGCACAGGGCAACAACCCTCAATATTCAGAGACCAGTTTGGGGCGCGCTGGCTGGCGCAGCGCCCCAAGGGTGAACATTCAGAGACTCTATTGGGGGGCGCTGGCTGGTGTGACGGCCCACCCCTATCCCCAGGTGTTTGACGACTTTTCTTCTCCGTTTTTCAATTCTAAACCCTCTAAACTTCAATGGTTCTTTTTACAAATACTTAGGATCATTTGTACCCTCAATACCCAATAGACTTAACTCGAAAAACAACCCGGAAACACGAATCAAATCAACACTAGGCATTCAACAATCAACCAACAAGAATTCAACAATGTTCTTCAAGAACTTCACTTTCTTAACATTTAAACAACTCCAATTTTACTGAATTGAAACAAGTTTGGCGTGTGGGTGAACTAACCCAACACTATGTGATCTCACATACCTTGTAGGGATCACCCCTGACGAATTCCACTCGCAAAGCTTGAACGTTCTTGGCAATTTCTTGATTTCTCTCCTTTTTTCTCTTCTTTCTTCTCCTCTCCAAGCCCTAGTGTAAATTCTAATTTTTTTCTAAACTGAATAAAGTCTTGTTTTACCCCAAGTAAATTCCAAAAAACGAAATAGGCAAATTAGGTAAGAAAAAGACTAGTTTACCCTTCACAAATCTGGATTTGGACTTTCCTTAATCCAACAGTCCAACTTCCGAAAGGCATAACTCACCCATATGATATCGAAATTGCGCAAACTCAGCGGCGTTGAAAATATCTTTACAAGGCCTTTCCAACCATATCTGGAAGTACCTCTAACTCATCATGCACTAGGATTTATGGTCGTTTTAAGTTGACCAAAAACTCACTTTAACTTACTTAAAATTTTCTAGATTTCCTTATACTTTCCAAAAAATGAAAATTTCCAGATTTTAAAATTCTTTCTAGTTCTTTCTTGTTGCGAGATGTTACAATATCTCCCCCTTGGGAACATTCATCCTTGAATGAGATTACTCTTACTAGGCTTAGGGTGTAACATCAAATTCAAACACCCAACAAACAAATGCAATCAAACAACATGCTTAGTTATAATTTAAAGAGCACTAAAAAGAAAATTAGTACCTTGATCTGCACTTTCTTTGGATTCAAAGAGATGTGGATATCTCTTTTTCATATTCTCCTCAGCTTCCCAAGTAGCTTCCTCAACAAATTGGTTCCTCCAAAGAACTTTGACTGATGCTACCTCCTTTATTCTCAACTTGCGAACTTGGCAATCTAGAATCTGAACCGGAATCTCCTCATATGATAAGCTATCCTTGATCTCAATATTTTCAGTTGATATGATCAATGAAGGATCGCCCATGCACTTCTTCAACATGGAGATGTGAAACACCGGATGAACCGCTGCAAACTCCTGTGGTAGCTCCAACTCATAAGCTACATTACCAATCCTCTTGGCTCTTCTATAAGGTACTGGGGACTAAGCATCCCCTTCTTACCAAACCTCATAACACCCTTCATGGGTGAAACTTTTAAATATACCCAATCATCTACCTCGAACTCTAACGCCCTTCTCCTAATATCAGTGTAGGATTGTTAACGACTTTGTGCAATTTTCAACCTTTCTTGAATCACTTTCACCTTTTCCATAGCTTAGTGAACTAAATCTGGTCCTATCAACCCTGCTTCACCAACTTCAAACCATCCAATAGAAGATCTGCATCTTATCCCATAAAGAGCTTCATAAGGAGCCATTTGGATGCTAGAGTGATAACTGTTGTTGTGAGCAAACTCAATAAGAGGTATGTGATCATCCCAATTTCCTTTGAAATCAATCACGCAAACCCTCAACATATCTTCTACAGTCTGAATAGTGCGCTCTGCTTGCCCATCAATCTGAGGATGAAAGGCAGTACTTAAATTCACCTTCGAACCCAAACCTTTCTGAAAAGATTTCCAGAACTGTGCAGTAAATTATGTACCTCTATCTGAAATAATGGAGACTGATACTTCATGAAGTCTTACCAGTTCTTGAATATATAACCTGGCATAATCTTCTACTGAATGGGTAGTATTTACCGATAGAAAATGGGCTGATTTTGTCATTCTGCATTAAGACATAACCCAAACCAACTCTAGATGCATCACAATACACCACAAAACCTCGAGTACCTTCCGATAAAGTCAAAACTGGGGCAATGGTCAACATTCTCTTCAATTCCTCAAAGCTTTTCTCACAAGCTTTAGACCACTGAAATTTCACTGTCTTCTGAGTCAACTTCGTCAAAGGAGATGAAATGGACGAGAACCCCTCTACAAACCTTCTGTAATATCCAGCCAAGCCCAAGAAACTCCTTATATCAGTTGGAGATGTGGGTCTAGGCCAATTCTGCACTTCCACAATTTTCTGAGTATCAACTTTAATTCCCTCTCCAGACACAATATGGCCTAAGAATGCCATCGACTCAAGCCAAAATTCATACTTAGAGAACTTGGCATACAATTCTCTTTCTTTCAAAGTCTGAAGAACTATTCTGAGGTGACTATCATGCTCTTCTTCATTCCTTGAATAGATTAGTATGTCATCAATGAAGACGATAACAAACATATCTAAATAAGGTTTGAAGACTCTGTTCATAAGATCCATGAACGTTGCTGGTGCATTAGTTAAACTAAAGGACATGACCAGAAACTCATAATAACCATAACGGGTCCTGAATGCTGTCTTTGGACCATATCATTCCCTTACTCTTAACTAATGATAGCTTGATCTGAGGTCTATTTTTGAAAAACAAGAAGCACCCTGAAGCTGATCGAAAAGATCATCAATTCTCGAAAGAGGATACTTGTTCTTGATGGTAACCTTGTTCAATTGGCGGTAATCTATACACATCCTAAGGGAACCATCTTACTTTCTCACAAACAAGACTGGAGCTCCCCAAGGTTAGACACTTGGTCGAATAAAACCCTTATCTAGGAGATCTTTCAACTGCTCTTTCAACTTTTTCAACTCTGCTGGTGCCATTCTGTATGGCGGAATAGATATAGGACGAGTATCTGGAAGAGGATCTATACCGAAGTCTTTCTCTCTCTTAGAAGGGACTCTAGGAAGATCATCTGGAAAAACTTCTGGAAACTCTTTTACTACTGGAACTGACTGAATAGGAGGTACCTCAGCACTTGAGTCATTAACTCGGACTAAGTGATAGACACACCCCTTAGAAACTAACTTCCTTGCCTTAAGGTACAAAATGAAACAACCTTTAGGCATTGCTGAACTGTTTATATACTCTAAGACTGGCTCATTTGAAAACTGAAACTTAACTACTCGAGTTCTACAATCAACTGAGTCATAACATGCATGAAGCCAGTTCATACCAATAATGACATCAAAATCTACCATGTCTAACTCAATTAAGTCAACCATGGTACTCTTGTGATTGACGGAAATGGGATAATCACGATAGACTCTATCTGCTAGAACAGACTCACCAACAGGCGTAGAGACACTGAATGGTTCACTAAGTTGCTCAGGAAGAACATCAAAGTCCATAGAAACATAAGGAGTTACAAAATATAAACTCGCTCCTGGATCTAGCAAGGCATAAGCAGTAAAGTCAAAGACTCGAATCATACCAGTGACAACATCTGGAGAGTTCTCTTGCTCTTGGCGACTAGCGATTGCATAGAGGTGGTTTGCTCCTCCACCAGTATCGAAAGTATCTCCTCTAGGTGCAGCCCTGTCTGGTGGAGCAACTGATGAAAACTGGGCTCTATTGCCTGGATTTCCACTACCTTGCATATTCTTAGGACACTCTTTCATGAAGTGTCCCTCTTGCCCATACTTGAAACAACTTGACTGGCCATCACAACACTTACCTGAGTGGTTTCTACCATACCTACCACATACAGGGGCCCAATTACCTCCTTGTGCCACACTACTTTGAGACTGTGATGGTTTAGCTCTGAAGTTCTGCGAATTCTAGCCATTATACTCACCTTTGTTTCTGGGTGCAGGTGCACTAGTAGATGATGGTGCAGGTCCATTTTGCTTCTGAAAGGACGGACGATTCACTATACCCTTCTGCTGCCCAGACTCATTCCCTGTCTTCGCTTTCTTATTTCTGAACTCTTCCATGCCTCTGAGCTTCTCTTTCTCAACCTGCTGCACATAAACCATCAACCTTGATATGTCCATGTCACCTATCAACATCGCTGCTCTGCCCTCTTTGCTTGATAGGCGGCCTAACCCAACAACGAACAAGCTTATTCTACTTCTCATGTCCTTAACCATCTCTGGAGCATAACGGGATAGTTGGGTGAACTTCAACCCATATTCATGAACACTTAGAGAATCTTGCTTAAGTGTGAGGAACTCACGTACCTTGGCCTCTTTCAGTTCCCGGGGAAAGAAACACCCCAAGAAAGCTTCCCCAAAATAGGCCCAACTTGCAAGTGGTGCATCCTCAACTCTACCCTCTTTCCACTGATCAAACCAGGTCCTAGCAAGATTCTTCATCTGGTATACAGCTAGCTCAACTCTCTCAGTATCAGCAACATGCATCACGTCGAATACCTTTTTCAGTTCCTCAATGAAGTTCTCTGGATCCTCAGTAGTGCTGGAACCAGTGAAACTTGGAGGATTCATCCTCAAGAACTCACGAATCCTTGAAGTGTCAGCCTCTTTTTGTCGAGCTCCTCTTTGCCCAACCTGGTTAGTCACAGCTTGACTCAACATCCGGATAGCCTCACGTAACTCAACATTGGTGACTTCTCCTTAAGGTTGCACTTCAGGTTCATTGGGTAACTCTTGTTCCTCAACATTACGTCTCACAGGACGACCTCTGACAGATCTTCATGAAGGCATGATTATCTAAAAACACGCGCAAGCACGAAATAGAAGAAACATTTTAGAGATCAAACTCTAACGCACGAAAAGAGTGTGAAAGAAGTGAGATAATTTCCTAAGTGTTGCAGTCTCCTAATTATAGATGTGCCGCGCTTCACACCGATAACTAGGACTCTACAGACATGGCTTCATAGACTCCCTAGGACTCTTGAACTCTGTGCTCTGATACCAAGTTTGTCACTGTTGACACCTAATTTTGACTGACCTTTAACCTTTTTTGGGAATGCTATTCGATTAAATACGCATTTTTAAATATATATCGAGTTTTAAAATTTTAGTCGATTTTGTCTAAAAATTGTATATTTGATTATGCATGCTTTATAAAATTAACATAAATATTATTAAAATATTTTTTAAAATTATTACTAAACTCAAAATAATTATTTTATTCAAATGATTCAAATTTTTAGTATTTTAATTGGATAGTAATTTTCCTTAAGTTTTCCTCAAAATCATTTAAAACTTAGCCTATTCCATTCTAATTCCTTTCAATTCTAGCCTTTCCAATTAAAATTCTCATTTTTGAATTATAGCCCTTGTTGATTTCAATTTTAACCCATTCTTATTACAAGAATCCAATTCAATTAAATCTCAGCCTTTCATTCATTCAATTCAACTCTACGATCCTATCCTAGCCACTCATTTGATGTGATCCAACGGATGAGATTAAACCTCCTTTCTTTCCTATTTTAAATAAAATACCTCAAACCCTAAAATTCTAATTCATTCTCCTCTCTCTAGGAAGGCAGCCGCACCTCCCTCTCCTCTTACCTCTCCCACACTCCGACGGAGGTTACCGAACGATAGTCGTCGCCTCCCCTCCTTCCTCTTCCCTTTACTCCTCTCTCCTCTTCTCCGTCTCTCCCTCTCTATTCTCTCTTCTCTCCAGCGAGAGTTCCTCAGCAACAGCAGCAGCAACCGGCGAGGAGCGAAGCCAGCGCCACCAGTCACCTGCTTCTTCGATGAGCAATAACAATAAGCAGCGACAGGCGAAGTCACCGACAAGAGCTCAACAACCAGGCGAGGCCATCGACGCCGGTGAATGATGACAAACAATATCAGCTTGCTCGTCCGCTCCATTTTTCGGCGAAACGACCAATCACCAGTTAACTCCAACTCCGGCCAGCGAGCTCCGTAACAAACAACAGCTCAGGCGAGGCTCGAATTTTTGGGATTTCTTACAAGACGGATCTTTTCAGATCCGCCCAGGTTTGGTTTCTAGTCCGTTTTATCATCTCAGTTTTTCCTCATTTTTGATTTAGTTGAACTGTTTGTCTAATGACCGAATTGATTTGTTTGAGTATTACATGTCGGTTGTTGAATCTCAGAAAAACATATCTGAGTTGGGATTTTTCTGTTTGAAATCCATGATTATTGCTCCTATGTGCCCGTGTTCGAGTGGAATATCGTTGAATTAGCATGCAGATTTTAGACTATAATTGATGGGTTGTCGCTGTTTTCTTCATTTATATTAAAATTGTTATTTCGTGGATTATCTTTGACTGATTTCCTCCCTGTGAATCGTGATTGTTATTTTAGTGAATTAAGAGCCAGTTTTATCGTTTCTTAGAATAATCTTGTGGGTTTTATTGACTTTTGGATTATTATTGTTTGTCAGGTTGACTCTAGCATAAATAGCGCTTTAATATACGTTGATTTATTAATTTGTTAATTATGGCATCATATTTGCTAGAATCCCTTAAAGGTGTTAATTTAGCTAATTACTTGGTCAAATACCGTGATTTAGACTTCCGTATACTATTAACCTTTAGGGCTTTCCGTGATTGGTTCGATGTAATTTGCTATGGTAAGTTTGAAATTATGGATTAAAGCATGTACTATTTCTTTCCTTGTGCTGAGTTTTATATTTATTAATTTCTAGTGCTGCAACTTGACCCCCCTCCCCTTAATTATGGTTTGAACTGATTCTTACTACTATATATTTAGAAATCCTTGCCGGTTTAGTGAATAATCTTGCTAATTTTTTATTTTTTTTTGCTCCACATTTGGTAAAATAAAATAAAATTAATAAGTCTGATCTGGCTCTTCTTGAATATAAGGAAAATAATATTAACTGATTCCCTTTATTCCTTTCCCTCTTTTGACCTTTCAGTTCTTTTCCAATAAGGAAAATCAATATTTAATCAATTATTTCCTTTTCCTTATTTTGTTCATCTGTTAGTGACTATTAAAAGGACTCCTCACCTCATTATTGAGGAAATCCGGACATCTAGACATTGCTCATACTTGAATACTAAAAATATATAGTGCTCCCTCTCTATTTTTAAAAGAATTAAGATTCTGATAATCATTCTAAGTGTTGCTTTACTCGGTTTTGCTGTGTTCGGGTCTAGTATAAAATCAAACTGGGTCTTCATTGCTGATAAATAATTCTGCATAATTGGTTAGTTCCTTTCATTAGTTTAATCTCTTTTTTTTTGCATCGTTTGGTCGAAATAAATAAAAGGAAGCATTCGGGTTAGTTTTCTTATCCCTTATTCCGATGTGTGATTTTACGTGACTTGGTGAAATTCGTGTGTTTGCTTTGAATAGCTTTTATGTTTCTATCTATTAGTTATTATTATGCTATGATCTCGTGTTGGGTGTCATTCTGTTAAACAGGTTTTGAACTTGAAGTTCAAGTTGAAGAGTTGCCATGAGACGAGATTATTTAATTTCTGTATTTTGAATTCGTATTTATTATTCATTTCGATTTGTAATATTTGTATAACTCTTGAACTCTCTATATATATGAAATATATTTGGGGATCGCCTAAGGAGGGAGGGGAATTACGTGCTAACTGTTTATTTATTGCATTTATCACATGTGTTTACTAAGATTTGCCTATATTGCTTAAATCACTTGAAGCATGTAAACATCTCTTAAAAATAATCTGCATAAAATCAATCTTTGTTTGTTAATAACTTGGTATTATTCTGAAATCTGAATATTTACTTTATTGTTAAAAACCAATGAGCTAATTAAATTGGGACCCTATTCACCTCTGCATATTAATAATTTGGACCCGTAAGATTTTAGCTAATTGCTCCTAAGCTTGTTTATCTGCCAGCATGTTCAGAAGTTTAATTTGAATTTATAAGAAAGTAACTCTAATCCATTTTCTAGCTTGTGAATTAATTAGTTCATTCAATCAAATGTCTTAATGGTTGCTTTATACGAATAAATCCATACCACCTAGAATTCATGCCTATAGGGTTTAATAATTTGTTTTAAAATGAAATAGATTCCATGCCTATAGGTTTGATAATATTTTCGGCATGTTTACATTTAGAAAAGCATGCCTATAGGATTCAACTAATAAAACCGATGTTAATTAATCGGTTTATGTCAATTAACCAATTTTAATAACTTCAGCATGTCTTGCTAATTGTTTAAATACATGTTAGTCACTTAGATATCAGGCCTATAGACTCTCAAATCTCTCATGCACGTTAATAACTAAAAGAACTAAATCTGTCTTAATTGCTGTCTGCTCCAATTGAATTTTGACTGATATAATTTTCTGCATTTGAACATGTCCCCGCTACTTAAAATCAATCTTTCCTGCATGCCGTCTAAAATCTGCTACTTTAAATATTTGTTGGCCTGACTAAATTCTGCCAAAAAAGTAATCTCTGCATTAAAATAAGTCGTTTGGATGCTTAAAATAAATTAACGTCTTTTCTAGCATGTTAAGCAATAGTCTGATCTGTTTCTGTTACTAATATCTGCTTTATGCTTCAAAATAATATTTCTGCCCTTTTAAAATCTGTTGAAATCTCAAATTGCTTCCTGCAATAATTTTCTGCCACCTTTAAAATCAGTTAAGTAACTATCTGCATGCTTTTTAAAAAAAATGTCTATTAATGATTCTGCTTGTTCAACATGTTATTGTTGTTATGCTACTTGCTCACACACTTTGCATGCGACCTTTTCACGTTACTTGTGCTTGCCATCATGTCTAATAAAATTTAGTGGCCAATATGAGACTCTATGTGCTAAATGCTCGTCCAAATTATTTGACTTGGTGTCTAAGTGGGCCTATTATGAATATATATTTTATTTTGGTCTAAATTTACTCTAATAGTAGTCCAATGCCTCTTGGACCTTAAGCGGGGACGTTAGACACCTTTTAGAGACGAAAAACATGCGGTGGTGGGGTGGAGGTAGTTTAGGCCCTATGGATATGATGACATCGACTCAGGCTTAAAGTGAAAAACCTTGGTTTTGTCTGTCCCTACATGGAAGCCTATCAAAAAAAAAAAAAACGAGTGATGATCCTAAAGTCCTTCAGAGTCTCCCTTTCCTTTTTTCCCTTAATTCATTTATAATTATAGTTGTTTGGGGTAGCTTAAATAAAATAAAAATTGTTTGCCTAGATATTTGTCTACTTTTTATCTTCTCGCTATTTTTTTAAAATTTTGTCTGTGCTAATTATTTAATATTATGTTATCTCCTAGTTTTGCATGCTTAATTAATTAAATAAATGAATTAATCTCTTAATTTATATTTAATATTTATTTATTGTTATCACCTAGCAAGAATGTTTAATAAATAACCAATAAATGAAGTGACTTTATTTGCTACTTGTAACCCCCACATAAATTGCATGAGATACGGCCGGGACCCATATTTGTGGACCTCAAGGGATGCCTAACACCTTCCCCTCGAGATAATTTGAACCCTTACCCTGATCTCTGGTTCGTTGACCTTAGTTAGGTTTAACTAGGTTAGACAGGTGCTCTAACACGCCTTAATTTGTTAGGTGGCGACTCTTCAATCCAACCCAAAAAGGCCCAAAAAAGAGTTATTAGGTCGAACGTCCATTTTTTGCGAGAAAAATAAGGCGCGATAGTCACTCCCCGAGTCTATACTCTGGGCGGGACTGGCACTCGAAAACCATTGCTGGCCCCAAGTGAACCCTTGTCCTGGCTTACTTAACTCAGCGGAAGATTTAAACATAAGAAAATATAACTCATGCATAACTTAAGAAATAATAGTTTAACCAAAATGGCAACTCAGTCTTTAAACAACATCCGAACGATAATGTAAAGACAACTGAACTACTAATTGTCTATGAAGCCTCTAAAACAACTGAGATGGATGTTGGGACAAACCCCACAACATCCTAATGGACTAAAGTAGAAAGCAAATAAAGGAGTCCTCTGAATGCAATGAGGCTCACCACAGACTCTGAGTGCTCAAGCTGGATCAACGAGGTGCTGGATGCTGATCCTGGTTACGTGCGTCTGCATCATAATACGATGCAGGCCAAGTGACATCAGTACATTGAATGTACGAGTATGAGAGTTGGAATGCTAAAACAATATAGGCTTGAAAGGAATCTGAAAGAAACACTTACCTTGACTCTTCTCAACTCATGAATACTTAATTGAACTCAATTCAATATAAAGCAGTTTTAAACAAGTGCAATATAAAGAAAAGCTGTTTGAAAACATGATGTCAACTCTGTGTATATACAAGGATACAGCATAACTCTGAAATGTATGTAAAAATATAATAAACTGATGTATATAAAAAAGTATAATAACTTCTGTGGAAGTTTCTCTAACCGACAACCATCACTATTAACCTAAGTGATGGTACAACGTTTTACTTCACGTTGCCAAGGACCGTTCTATAGCTTGTCAACGGTATAGAACCTGAACTACTACTAAGTGGATCCACTAGTCTATGCTGAAAATCACTAAGTAATCATCTAATAAGTATGACCCTTTTTTTGCCCATGATGGCTACTTGGTTTATGGGGGCTTGAGTTAATATGAACTCGCGTCCCCATATCGGTGCTCAATACTACTCTCAAAATATACTTAGCTCATATGTTTTTAAAACAACTTCTTCTCTGGTTTGAGATATTTACTCAAACTTAGCTTAAAAGCTCTCTTGGAATCAGTGTTCCCTTTTTTTTGTTGTTTAAAACTCTTTTGGAAATCTCAGTTTCCTCTCATCTTAAATGTGAAAACATTTACTCTTGGAAATACTTAGTTCCCATATATCATTTTAAAGAAAATGAACTTAACTCTTTACTTTTTGCTTAACTTGAAAACTTAAGTATTAAAACAAAGTTAAAACATTTGCTAAAGACTTTTGAAAACTTTAAAAAAATTACTTTGACTTGCTTCATATCTTCTAGACTTGACTCTTAACTTCTCTTGACTTTGATCCTAACTTTCCTTGAATTGGATTATTGATTCAAGGTTCACGATCTCATGTTTATGGATGATTTCATGATGTTTAGATGTACCTTAGAGTGTTGGAATCAACTTAGAAACATAGGTATATTGCTAAGGAACAAGTACGAAAAGGTGGGGAACGATTGGAGAGAACTGGCGTCCCTGGCGCTCTTTGAGGCACGGGGCAACAACCCTCAATATTCAGAGACCAGTTTGGGGCGCGCTGGCTGGCGCAGCGCCCCAAGGGTGAACATTCAGAGACTCTATTGGGGGGCGCTGGCTTGCGCGACGGCCCACCCCTATCCCCAGGTGTTTGACGACTTTTCTTTTCCGTTTTTCAACTCTAAACTCTCTAAACTTCAATGGTTCTTTTCCCAAACACTTAGGATCATTTGTACCTTCAATACCCAATAGATTTAACTCGAAAGACAACCAGGAAACATGAATCAAATCAACACTAGGCATTCAACAATCAACCAACAAGAATTCAACAATGTTCTTCAAGAACTTCACTTTCTTAACATTCAAACAACTCCAATTTTGCTGAATTGAAACAAGTTTGGCGTGTGGGTGAACTAACCCAACACTATGTGATCTCACATACCTTGTAGGGATCACCCCAGATGAATTCCACTCGCAAAGTTTGAATGTTCTTGGAGATTTCTTGATTTCTCTCCTCTTTTCTCTTATTTCTTCTCCTCTCCAAGCCCTAGCGTAAATTCTAATGTTTTTCTAAACTGAATAAAGTCTTGTTTTACCCCAAGTAAATTCCTAAAAATGAATTAGGCAAATTAGGTAAGGAAAAGACTAGTTTACCCTTCACAAATCTGGATTTGGACTTTCCTTAATCCAACAGTCCAACTTCCGAAAGGCATAACTCACCCATATGATATCGAAATCGTGCAAACTCAGCGGCGTTGGAAAGACCATTCCAACCATATCTGGAAGTACCTCTAATTCATCCTGGTCTAGGAGTTATGGTCGTTTGAAGTTGACCAAAAATTTACTTTAACTTACTTAAAATTTTCCAAATTTCCTTATACTTTCCAAAAAATGAAAATTTCCAGATTTTAAACTTCATTCTAGTTCTTTCTAGTTGCAAGATGTTACAGTACTGGTAGGATCACATGGCTATCCCATTAAGTGTAACATAAACAAGTTAATACAACATTAAGATCATGCAAAATACCGAACATATACAATATTCAATATCACATACTCAACAATATACATTTTTAACAAGTCATTGGTCCTCTCATGGAACCCAAACCCAAACTGTTAGTGCACCGGTTCGTGGTACCCGATCCAATAGTTATGCCGAAACATGGCAACTGATCCCATATTTATGTCGGAATGTGGCAACCAATCCCAATTAGTATGCCGGAATGTGGCAACCGATCCATTCAACACACCACAATCACAATCACAAGTATATTCTCAATAATCATACAATCAAGAAGTGATTCATGGCATATAGTTATTCGTTCATACTCATTTACAATTAGCGTGATCAACAATGCAACATTCACATACATACATGCATCATAATGAAGCAAGAACAAGTTTAAATCACACAATCATGAATTCATAACCATCACCTACCTCGAATCCAAGCTTGAACCTAAGGCACTTGAATCTTCCCTTTCCGGATTCTTTCCGCTTGTTCTAAGTCTACAAACAATTAATATATCAATGATCAACAATCAAAGGTCTAATTATCCAGATTATAACAAACTCAATAACCCTAGACCAAACCCAAGATCATAATACCCAATTTAGGGCTTTTTCCACCATTAGTTTCAAATCAAAACCCTCTTCTAATAGTAATTAACCAAGAATCCAAGTTCTACGGATCGAAAAATGAATTTGGAGAGTAAAATCCTTACCTTTAGTGCTAGAAGAGATGGAAAACCTTCGATTATGTAGAGTCGTACGGGTTCCTTTACATCTTAGCTATCCACTCATGTAATCCAATTCATAATTAGATCTCTCATTCGTTACCAGATTTCCCTAGACCTTACTGACTCCGATTTCGTCCAAATCTGGACTAGGTTGGGAAATTCCAAGTTACTATCAAAAAGTTTTTTGGCCCCAATTCTTTCCCCAATGACTTTTCCCTAACGACGGAATCAGATCGTTACAATTAGCTATACTGATTGTTAATTAGTGAGGATGAAAAAAACAAAAAAGATATTTATATGGATTATTTACTATTAAAAGTTGAGTAATATAAAGAAAATAAAAAATAAAAAATGGAAGATAAATCCATGTTAGCAACTAGTAGTAATATAAAAGGCGAAATCTAAAAGAAAAGTATAAGATTCAAATACCTTTAATTTGATAGGTTATGGGCTATCTAATTCTTTATATTTTAAGAGATATAGTCGTTTGAAGTTGACTCAAGTAGAATCTTATATCAAAACTTAATCGGTAAGGAAGCTTTCAACTCAATTTTATGCTAGGGGATTCTTGTGACCTTAATTTATCTCCAAATTTATTTTCACACTAAAGAATTGACCTTTACACATCTGAGCAATTTAAAAATCATCTGATACAACCTAATTACATGTAAATGAAGAATAGTTCGGATCTTAACTTTTTTTTTTTTTGGGGGTGTTACATGTAAAAGGTGGAATCTAAAGAAAAGGAGAAGGAGAAGCAACATATACACTACAAGAAAAGTGTGTATTACTTGGGGATTTTCCTAGGGATTATATACGGAAATTCGCAGGAAACTTAGTTTCCTGCGGATTTTCCTGCCAAAAAGAATCCGATGGTAAAACCTTCCTAGGTAATTATATCCTACGAATTTCAAAATCCCCAAGTAATTTACCTAGGGTTTATATTTCTCATGTAAATTACTTGCGAATTTTCTTGCAAAATTTACTTTAAAATTCGAAATTTTTTGGTAAAAATTAACAAAATGGGAATTTTCTTACCATTTTTTCCGTAGGTAAAGCCGCATGAAGATATTCTAATAATTTTTTAAGAAATTTCTTGTAAGTAAATATTAATTATTATCTCCTATTTAATTATTTAATTTATTAAACCCCATACACATAAACCACCTCTTCTTCTTGAATACTTGTATTTAATTCAATTTTCCACATATAC
>JAJOOS010003394.1:0-19235 GCA_029582725.1 Solanum chiquidenum | reverse complement strand
AATAAAATGGTTGGAAGAAATGAGGCCATATAACCTAGAAAATACCCAATTAACCATAACCTACAAAAATAAAAAAGTAATAATAAGAAGGACAATATCAAAATATACATATTTGCCAAAATAATAGTAGAAAAATATTATAACAGATATTATACCCCAATGATAGACACAGGAGCAGAAGCTAACATGTGTAAATATAACTGTTTACCAGAAGAAAAATGGGAAAAATTAAAAACACCAATAGTAGTAACATGATTTAATAATGAAGGAAGTATGATAAACCATAAAGCAAGAAATATAAAATTACAAATATGGGATAAAATATTAACCATAGAAGAAATATATAGTTATGAATTCACAAACAAAGATATGCTTCTAGGAATGCCATTCTTAGAAAAGTTATACCCACATATAATAACAAAAACACACTGGTGGTTTACTACACCATGTAAACAAAAAGTAGGAGCAAAAAGGGTATACAATAAAAATAGAAAGCCTATACCATGGATAAAAGAAAGTGAAAAAATTACCCAAAAACTTGAAAATATCAAAGCAAATGATCATAAAATAGAATTAATAATATTCTCAGTAGATAAACTAAAAATTATCCAAGAACAGTTAGAACCACTATATAGTGAAAATCCCTTAAAAGGATGGGAAAAACACAAAACAAAAGTAAAAAAAGAACTAGTTGATGAAAATACTATAATAACCCAAAAACCATTAAAATACAATTTCAATGATCTAAAGGAATTCAAAATGCATATAAAAGAATTGTTAGAAAATAAATATATACAAGAAAGCAATAGTAAACATACAAGTCCAACATTTATAGTAAATAAACATAGTGAACAAAAACGAGGAAAAAGCAGAATGGTCATTGACTATAGAAATCTAAATGCAACAACAAAAACATATAATTATCCAATACCAAACAAGATCTTAAAAATAAGACAAATTCAAGGATATAATTACTTTAGTAAATTTGATTGTAAATCAGGCTTTTACCACCTTAAATTAGAAGAAGAATCTAAAAAGCTAACAGCGTTCACAGTACCCCAAGAATTCTATGAATGAAACGTATTACCATTTGGATACAAAAATGCACCATGAAGATATCAACATTTTATGGATAATTACTTTAACCAATTAGAAAACTGTATAATATACATAGACGATATATTACTATACTCAAGAACACAAGATGAACATATAAAATTACTAGAAAAATTCATACATATTATCACATACTCAGGAATAAGCCCAAGTAAGAAAAAAGCAGAAATAATGAAAACCCAAATAGAATTCCTAGGAATAGAAATAGATAAAAATGGTATAAAAATGCAGCCACACATAGTACAAAAAATAATAAATTCTGATGATCAAATAGATACAAAAAAGAAACTACAATTGTTTCTAGGATTAGTAAACTAGGTAAGAGAATATATACCTAACTTGACAGAAAATTTAAAACCATTACATAAAAAATTGAAAAAAGATGTTGAATATAGGTTTGATGATAATGATCAAAAACAAATAAAGAAGATAAAAGCATTATGCAAAAATCTACCTAAATTATATTTTCCAGACGAAAATAAGAAATTCACCTATATAGTATAATCAGATGCAAGTTAGATAAGTTATGGAGGAGTATTAAAATATAGATATGATAAAGAAAAAATAGAACACCATTGCAGATATTATTCCGGTACATTTACAAATCCATAAATTAAATGGGAAATAAATAGAAAGGAACTATATTCAATATATAAATGTTTATTAGCTTTTGAACCGTACATCGTATATAACAAATTTATTGTGAGAACAAATAATACACAGGTAAAATGGTGGATAACAAGAAAGGTACAAGATTCGGTCACAACTAAAGAAATACGGAGACTAGTATTAAATATATTAAATTTTACATTTACAATAGAAGTCATATGTACTAACAAAAATGTTATTGCAAATTACATATCAAGACAAAGCTACCCAAACTGAAAAAGAAAATACACTAGAAGATATGTTCAAAGTTATGACTATGCTTTGTACAAAAATGGAAAATATAGACAAAGAGCTACAAACATTGAATTTAAGTCAGCAGCATGATTATAAACATGCGGAGATAAGTCGATCGGAAGACTCTAAAATTCCAGAGATACAAGGTGACGTTGGGAAACACCTTAAAACCCATAACAATTATTTGTTACATGCAGCTACTGGAAGCACGGGAAGCATATCATCTACAAAACAAGAGAAAAGATATGTCAACACCAATATAAACAAAATATTTGAAAAACCATTTGTACCAAGAAACCAAAAAGATCCACTATTCATACCACCACAACTAAATACCTACAAAGACAGCCTAGGACAAGACAAGAAGATCTACAATCATATAACCAGAGCCTATATAGAAAACATCCACAAAATACAGACTTTTCTAAACAAAAATCCTAGATCCAAAAGTACCAAAAATCCACATGAAGACTATATTAACCAAAACCTACAAGGATATAATAAGTTGATTGCACAACCAAAAACAAGTACAAATCTAGTATCAACTTGCTATAACTATGGATTATTGTACACGGTATATACCCAAACAGGAGACGAAATAGCAACAATATCAGAGCTACACAAAGCATTTATGAACTATCAAAGGATAACAAAAGGGACAATGTTTTACATACGATTCTATTCAGCACCAGCAGAGATACTTTATGACGAGATTAAACCAATTATACAAGTTATAAAAATTGGGCTAACTAAAGAAATGATTATACCAGAAAAAATAGAAATACAAGACGAAATACAAAAAGTAGAGATAACAGAATTCTATGCAGGAAAACGAATTATTGGAATAGCTACTATTTTAAATGAGTTAACAACCAATAATTTAAACGGAAATTCAGTATGGAGTTATTATTCAAGCGAGCAAACTATGATATATTCAAACTCCAGAGAAGTAAGAGCAGCAGATATGGAAGAAATCCGACAATGGGTACTAAACCTACTAAAACCAGAACAACAGCTAACTACAAGAGCAATACAATTTTTTTTATTTCACCAGCATAACGATATGATTACCTATTTACATGATGACATAATAATAAATTATAAATGCTAATTTTACATATACTCAAAGATATAGAAATTATCGAATTAAGAACAACATAACGATATGATTACCTATTTACATGATGACATGATAATAAATTATAAAACACTAATTTTACATATACTCAAAGATATAGAAATTATCAAATTAAGAAGAATAATATGGGAAAATATATTTGAATATAACGACTTAGAACTAATGAATCAAACATGGTACGATATAGAATTACATGAACTAGATTCAGACCTAGAAAGATTTAATATTAATGATTTAGAATTAGACTCAGATTAATGATAAATTACGAATACTTACAATATTGGCATGAAACCAATGAAGAAATAACCCTGTTACGAAATCTAGCAAAAGAAAATAGAGAAATGTATCAAAGAACCCAAGATATACAATACATAGAATATATCCTAGAAAATGTGAAAGAGATAATCAGAATAATACCGCTAAGAGAAAATTATTATGATAAAATAAATCATGAATAAAGAATAACAGGAATCACAGGACCCCCCCCCCCAAAATTGGTACGAGGATGCCTTTAAATAAATATTTATCTTTTTCTATAACACCAATAGTATCGATTCTGTAAAAAATATTAAAGACTTAGGTCCACATAAATCATCAAAATAAGAATAGAAATTAATGACAATAGACAATAGGCAAATTCTAGTAAGAAACATTTTGCTCTTAAAGTCCGTCATAATGACAAGGAACTTGATATACTTCTCACTTTGATTTGGAAACGTGTCCTTAAATTGGTTCAAGTAAGAGAATGTCTCATCAATTGACATTTTTTGCTTGCTAGCACCAGCTTTATCAACAACACTATCACCACTTATATTACCCAGACCACCTTAAGAAACTTATGATTGACTTTGACACATAGAACCATAGCTTAAAGTTGGCAGTAAAATTTATTTGTCCAATTTATTAATATAGAATAATGTTATACTCTCATTCACTTGAAATCAATATTTATCTTTGGATTGAAGAAAAAGCTTTTAAAAGTTCATTCAAAATTGACAAATCCTTTGATATGATACAACCAAATAAATAGTGGTACTGTTGATATGTTGGAGCCATTAAAATAACAAAGAATTATCCGAAAAATAAAAATCATTCTAGATCAACTCTAACAACACTGCATAGGTAAAGACTCAATCTTTATCTTCAGTTGTGCGTGATAAAGTTGAGTAGAAGACAAAAAAATGATTTTAAATACTCTAAGTTGTTAAGTTATAAAAAATGTCATCTAACAATTCTTGATCACTAACATACACATACTATACATCATAGAAATTAAAAATAACTAAATTATCAACAATTCACCTAAGCAAGTTATGTACGTAGAAACTATACCCGAAAAAAATGAACATAAGACAAAGATCTTACGGATCTTTGTGGGAAAACCTAAATGGAGAGTTATCTCTCAATCTCTTCATGCTGCAAAAATAGAACAACAAAAATAAGTTTCATAGTAAAAAAATTCAAACAACAGATGCTCCATTTTCTAAACATACTCACCTTTTGAGATAAGCACGCAAAATAAAAAGTCTCAAAAGATCTATCAACAAAAAATATATTTGAATCAATTTTTTAGATGAGAGAAGATAAAAAAATCGTTTTTCAGTTCAGTTGTCTCTGCCTTTTTCCTTTCCCATCCTCCTTGACTGAGATGAACTACAACACACATAAGTTTGAGAAATAAAGAGGTAAATGGTTAAGAAGAGAGGAAAAAAATAAATTGAGAAAAAAAATACTGCTATTGTATATCTCATGTACTTCTAATATCAATTTATGCACATCTGTTTATTGTACCAACAAAACTTTGTCAATATTCAAAAAAGGTAAAAATTTAAAATGAGCTAAAACTATGTAATAATAGTGCACATTTTGAAATTATGCCAGATTTTTCTACATCACTATAGATTATCATAAATGACAATTATGATAATTCCACAACGCGTTGTTAGTCCTTTCTATAGAATTTTGAGTTTATTAATAAATTTGCAACTAATGCAATTCACCTTATATTTTTGAAACAATTGTGCGGTTAATAATTTTCTCACAAAACTCTAAGACTATGTTGGATATTTAATATTTATAATTAAACTTCAATTTTTGCAAAGAGGAATAAGATTACATCATATTGTTTATACTAAGAACTATATAATGCTGAATTGGATGACTTTATGAGGGTTATTTAAATGATTTCACCAAATGAAATGGAATACTTTGGCTAATGGATAAGGTTACAGTAATTTGAATCTATTTCAAATGGAAAGAATATTATGTGATCACATTTCTTCTAACCAAAATTTATGTGATCTAAACTCTAACTCTCCTCAAGATTACTCTGGTTGGTATATCTACCAAATGGGTCGGTTATGATAAATTTATTTGAATTTAAGTTACTAAATAGATGAATTAGTGACTCACCCAGAATTTATTTTGGTTTAAATTTATTGGGATAAATGTAGCTCATGCCCTAATTCGCTGACTTCTTACTACATTTCTATTGCTTTATTTGTTCTTTTATAAATTTTTTGTAGCTATTAAAATTACATTTTTTCTTTATTACACCAACATATAACATATCAAATAAGAAAAAATAATTGTTTAAAACATTTTGATAAGATAAATCATGGGTCAATCTAGCTAAGATATTAGTGTAACTTTTTACGTCTTGGATCGAAATGGATAGACCCGATAAATAGATGGATTATACAAAACTGGGACGAATTGTACTAGTTATATTGAAATAGGATAATTTTGTCAATATAGTAAGGGATCTATCTATAACCCATAACATATGCATAATTAAAAATAACATAGTATTATCTTTATTTAATAATATACTAACTAAAAATGTTAAAATGAACAAAAAAAATAATATACCTCACATATGATAAAAAATGAGTATCAAGTTAAAAGTGTAGGGCTAGATGAAGCAAATGATGAAAATGATATAGAACAATATTAGTTTTGAATTGAGCTATTGGAAATATGTTTTAGATTTAATCCACGTAGCGATGTATATTTGAAACAAGGAGCATATAAAAAGTACTATATTTCACTTCATCAATGTTTGAATGTCGTTTTAATAAGACATCTGATTAGTAGTAGTTAAATCGTCCTAGAAGATTTGTTTGAACTCTTCTAGCAAATATGGATGGTCTTTGAGAAGTACGACAACCTACACATAAAAAAATAGTAGTTATAAACAAGAATATGAGGGTTGTCCATAATATCTATGTACTCAAATTATAAATATTTATGACCTTATCGTACACTTCTTTGGCGTTCTTGCACCCGTTTTTAAATATGGAAAAATATCTATGAGCTAATTGTAATTTTCTATCCATTCCTGCAAGAAGTTATGAGGCTATATGTTTGGAGTAAAGTTTTTTAATGAATAAAAAGGTAGGCCTTTTATTATTAAAATCATAAGGTAACATAATGGTAACCTTTGATTCTTTTGGAAAGCTGAGTGCTTGTTCCATGAAATATGTTTTCTCATCTTCATCATTCAGGATAATTTCATAGCTCTTTGGCAAAAAAGGATTTAACCAAAGTAGTAAACTCAGATGTCCTTTAAATAAATCTTTCACTTTTTCTATGACACCAACGATATCAATTATGTGAGAAATATCAAAGACTTAGTTCCACATAAACCATCAAATTAGAATAAAAATTAATGACGTTTCAAAATAGGCTAATTGTGATATACTTCTCCCTTTGATTTGGAAACTTGTCCTTAAGTTCAATTAAGAGAATGACTCATCAATCCTCATTTTCGCCTTACTAGCACCAGCTCTCTCAACACCGCTATCACAATTTATATTACCCAGACCACTTCCAGAAACTTGTGATTGACTGTGACACATAGAACCATAGCTAAAAGCTAGTAGTAAAATTTATTTTTCTGAAATATTAATATAGAGTTATGTTTTACTCTCATCCACTTAAAATATATGCTTCTATTGGGATAAGAGATTTTTCTGATATAGTTCATTCAAAATCAACAAATCCTTCAATATAATACAACCAAAGAAATAAGGGTATTGTTGATATGTTTGAGCCTTTAACCTAACAAAGAATTATCAGAAAAATAAAAGTCAATCTAGACTGACCTTAGCATACACAACATATGTAAAGATTCCGTCTCTATCTTTAGTTTTCCCTGTTAATTCATAGTAGAAGATAAAAAATTAATTTTAAATACTCAAAACTGTTAAATTATGGAGAAAAATTGCATCTAACGTGTCTTGATCAGTAAGATACACAAACCATACCTCATAGGAATTAAAGATAACTAATGTATCAACAATTCATCAAAACTATTTATGTACATACAAAATCAACCTAGAAAAAATGAACAAGAGGCAAACATCTTACGAATATCTGTGGGAAAAACCAAATGGAGAGTCATCTCTCGATCTCTTCATGCTGCAAAAATAGAACAACAAAAATAAGTTTTATAGTAAAAAAACAAACAAGAGATGCTCCATTTTTTAAATGAACTTACTTTTTGCGATAAGTATGTAAAATCAAAAGTCTCAAAAGATCTATAAGAAAAAAATAGATTTGAATCAATTGTTTAGATCAGAGAATATTAAAAAAAATCTTTTTCGTTTCATTTGTCTCTACCTTTTTCCTTTCTCCCTCCTCTTTGACTCAGAAGAACTACAACACACACAAGTTTGAGAAATAAATAGGTAAATGATAAAAAAATGAGGAAAAAAATTAATTGCATAAAAATATTGATATTGTATATCTTATGTATTTCTAATATCATGCACGGCCATATATTGTATCAATAAAATTTGGTGAATATTCATAAAAGCTTAAATGTTTAAATGAGCTTCAAATAAGTAATAAGTGTGCACATTTTCAAATTCTACTAGATTTTTCCACATCAGTCTAGATTAAAATAAATGACAATTATAAGAATTCCACAACACATTGTTAGTCTTTTCTGTAGAATTTTGAGTTTATTAATAAATTTGTAATTAATGGAATTCACCTTATGTTTTTGACGGTCATTTATTTTCTCACAAAAGTCTAAGATAATGTTGGATATTTAATGGTAATAATTATACTTCAATTTTTGCAAAGAGGAATTAGTTTACATAATATTGTATGTACAAATAACTCTATAATGTTGAACTGTATGACTTTATGAGGGTCGTTTAAATGATTTTACCAAATAAAATGGAATACTTTGGCTAAGAGATAAATTTACCGTCATTTCAATTTATTTCAAAGGGAAAGAGGGTTATGCGATCACATTGTTTTAACTAAGTTTTCAGTGATCTACACTGCAACTCTCCTCAAGATTACTCAGGTAGGTATATCTACCAAATGGGTCGGTTATGATAAATTATTTGAATAATTTAATAAATAGATGTAACACTTGGTCCTACAAAGATTTAAATTTAGAAAGAACTAAATTAGAAAGAGCTAAACTGAGATTGGTACAAGTTACTCTTATATTGTGAGTTTTGGGTCAAATTCAAATGACAATATATTTCAGAACAGGATGAGTTAGAGGGCCCATAAGGTATCAAATGAAGGTCGTTAAGTCCTTTTTCCAACTCCACCGAGTTTGCTAAATTCCGAGTTCGGATGAAGAATATATGGATGTTTGAGTACAATCTGTCTAATTAATGTAATTCATCCCTTTAAAGGAGGGGTATTTTGGTCTTCCTTAGCCAACTGGTCCTACACATTGTTTCACCCAATTAGGGGACAAAGCTGATTAAAATCCGTTTTCACTCAAGTCTAAAACGTTTGAAAGTTTAGGGAAAAGCTAAAGAGGTCAAAAAGGGAGAAAGCTTCAAGCGTTCATCATGTTTTGAGGATTGTTACCAAGAACTTGGTTCTTCCAAGGTATGTAAGTTTTCATAGTAATGGGTTTGATCACCCTCACACCAATCATGAGTTTCAAATTTCTAATTCATCCATGAGATTGAGTATATTGAGTTCTTTGAGGTTTTGTGCTTCATTCTTTAATAATGGAGTTTTGTGGGGTTCTTGAGGTGAGGATCTTGCGAATGAGGGTTGTTCATTGAGGGATTTTGAGTAGATTTCATTTACTTGTTTTGGGTTGATGAACCCAAGGGATTTTGAAAGAAATCAATCGATTCTAGGTGAATTAGGACCTAAAATTGAGAAGAAAAAATCATGATAATATTCTTGAAAATGGCTAGGGCGGCGTGCCCTTGATGCACCAGGAGGGATGGCGCCCTGCGCATGCATTGCACAACAAACCATCCCCAGTAAATGGAGGTCTGGCACCACGGGCAAAGGATTCGCTAGGTACGTCAGACTACTTTCCCTTCTGTTCTTCGGCCCGTACTTGTTCCTTTGAGTCAAGCATTCATTCCTTTCTTAATCCTAACTATCTAACCCTTCATAAATCATTGAGAGATCCTACATATATTCTAATCATGTCTCTTAATTTCACTTTTCAAATGAAAGTAACGTTTAGAAGTAAAATTCGAGAAGATCTTTTGAGTCCTTTTGGGAAGTCTTCTACAATTATTTATATCTTGTTTTAAAACTTGAGTAATTGAGTATGAGGATGAGGAGAGTTCAGTTCATTTTTCAAATTGAGTATGAGGGGTCTAAGTATTCCCAAGTATGTATACTTTACATCTAAAATGAGAGAAACTATTCTTTCTAAATGAGTTTATGAGGAGTTTTAAGCATCATATATATATATATATATATATATATATTTGGGAGTATTATTAAGCACCGATATAGGGATAAGTTCAGACAACTCAAAATCCTCATAAACCATGCATGCCAACATGGGTAAAGGGTCATACTTTTTAGATGATTCCTTATTCCTTTTAAGCATAGCTTTGTGGATCCACTTAGTTGAGGATGTCATATACTCCGACAAGGTATAGGAAAGTTCTGGCAGAGTGGGTGAGACGTTGTACCATCATGTAGCTCATAGTGATGGTTATCGGTTAGCGAATCTCCCAAATAAGAGCAAAGAGTTTATTAATGTATATTTTTATATACATTGAGTTATTATCTACTGTTTTAAATGCTTTATGTAAATTTCATCTTTATTGTTGCTTTCATATTCAGTTGAGATGAGTATTCTTGAGTTGAGTTAAGTATCCTTGAGTTGAGTTGAGTATGTTTTTTTGTTCTATCAGTTTAAGCCTATATTTATGCTTCAGAGTTCCCCTTACATGCTCGTACATTCAATGTACTGACTCCATTTAGCCTACATCTTTTTATGATGCATATAAAGGTATTCAGGGTAGTCAACAGGCTCTCTGTTGATATCCTTTGCAGCCCAAGTTAGCTTCGGTGAGCCTCCTTGCTTCTGGAGGGCTCCACTTTTATTTCAGGGTCTTGTCTCGACGTCTGTCATAGTTATTAGAGGCTTCATAGATAGTAGTGTTTTGAGGAGTCTTTTCGATTTCCATTGCTAATGTTTAAGACTTAAGTTGACTTTTATGGCTTGTTACATACTTTAAATATTCTAAGTTATTTATCTTGAGACATTTAGGTTAATCTTTGAAAATTGAGGTCATATATTGTTGAGTAATTATTCCGCTGAGTATTGAGCTATGCCAAGGGTTCACTTGAGGACTAGCAATGGTTCTTGAGTGCCGGCTATGTCCAGGGTGTAGGCTCGGGGTGTGCCAAACTTTGTATCAGAGCATAGATTTAAAAAGTCAAAGCGTATCTATGAAGCCGTGTCTATAGATTCCTGGTTATCGTTGTGAAGCTCGCAACATCTACAATTAGGTGGCTGCGACATTTAGGAAATTTTTCACTTCTTTCATACTCTTTTCATGTGATTGAGTTCAACTCTATAAAAGTTTCTTTCTAATTCATGATAGCGCATATCTTTCAGATAATGCCTCAACGAAGAGTTGTTCGAGGTTGTCCTGCTAGGAGAAATGTTGATCCCCAGGATTAAGGGGTACCCAATGCACCAGAAGTGCAACCCCAAGGAGAGGTAACTAATGCTGAGTTCTGGGATGATATCTGAATGTTGAGTCACGTGGTGACCAACCAAGTTGATCAACAAAGAGTGGTTCGACAGGATATGGCTGATACATCTAGATTCCATGAGTTCTCCAAGATGAATCCTCCAGAATTCACAGGGTCAAATGTTATTAAGGATCTGGACAATTTTATGGAGGAGCTGCAGAAGGTGTTTGAGGTTATGCATGTTGCTGATGTTGACCGAGTCGAGTTAGATGCATACTACCTCAAGGGTGTTTCTAGGATTTGGTACGACCAATGGAAGAAGAGCAGAGCTAAAGGGGCACCAATTGTGAGTTGGGTTGTGTTTGAAGGTGCCTTCATGTGGCGTTTCTTTCCCCGTTAGTTGAGAAAGGAAAAGGTAAGAGAATTACATACCCTTAAGCAGGAGTCCATGAGTGTGCACGAGTAGAGCCTCAAGTTCACTCAACTGTCCCGTTATGCTCTAAAGATGGTTGTGGATATGAGGAGCAGGATGAGCTTGTTTGTGTCTGGGTTGTCTCGCTTGTCGAGTAAGGAGGGTAAGGTAGTTATGGTGATAGGGGACATGGACATAGCCAAGCTTATTATCCATATGCAATGGGTTGAGAAAGACAAGGTGAGAGATAGGGAAGACTTCCACAGCAAGAAGGCTAAGAAAGTGTGGACAGCAAAGGCAGGTACTGCGAACCGATCATCTTCTCAACAAAGGACAACTAGACCTACGCCATCATCTGCTAATGCACTTGCACCAAAGAACAAAGTTGAGTTCAGATATAAAAAATTGAAGAACTTCAGAGTTCGACCTGCTCAATCTCAGGGTAGTGTGGCACAAGGAGGCAACTGGGGTCCTAGATGTGTTAAGTGTGGTACGAACCACCCAAGAGCGTGTCGTGATGGCTCCATTGGATATTTCAAGTGTGGTAAGACATGTCACTTCATGAGAGAGTGCCCTAAGAACAGGTAATGTAATAGTAATAGGGGCAATAAAGCCTAATCTTCTTCAGTGGCTCTAGTAGACAGAGCTACACCAAGAGGAGCTACTTCAGGGACAAGTGCAGGAGCATATGTCTGTACGCTATCACCAGCCGCCAAGAGCTAGATAATTCACCAGATGTTGTCACTCGTATGATCAAAGTCTTTACTTTTGATGTATATTTTCTTGATCCAGGTGTGAGTCTATCTTTTGTGACTTCGTATATTGCTATGAGATTTGATATCCTTCCAGAGTAAATTCTTGAGCCTTTTAGTATTTCCACACCTGTTAGGGAGTCTATTCTAGCTAAGAGATTTTATCGTGATTCTACCATCTCTATCAATCACAAGGACACCATGACTGACTTAGTCGAGTTAGACGTGGTGACTTTGATGTTATTCTAGGTATGAACTGACTTAACGACTGTTATGCCTCAATTGATTGTAGGAATCAGATAGTTAAGTTCCAGTTTCCTAAGGAGCTAGTTATAGAGTAGAGGAGTAGTTCAGCAGTGCCTAAGGGTCATTTTATTGCGTACCTTAATACCATAAAGTTAGTGTCTAAGGGGTTCATCTATCACTTAGTCCCATTTAATGAATCTAGTGTTGATACATTGCCTATTCAATCTGTTCCAGTTGTGAGTAAGTTTCCAGAGGTCTTTGCAGATTATCTTCCCGGATTCCCTCCTAAGAGAGAAATAAACTTTAGCATAGATATTCTTCATGATACTGGACATATATCCATTACCCCATATAAAATGGATCCTGCTGAGTTGAAAGAGTTAAAAGGGCAGTTGCAAGAGTTAAAAGGGAAGTTGAAAGACCTTATTGATAAAGGTTTTATTCGACCCAGTGTATCACCTTGGGGCACTCCGGTCTTATTTTTGAGGAAGAAAGATGGTTCTCTTAGGATGTATATTGATTATCGTCTATTGAACAATGTTACCATAAAGAATAAGTATCCTCTTGCGAGAATTGATGACCTTTTCAATCAACTTCAGGGTGCCACTTGGTTTTCTAAGATAGACCTCAGATCAGGCTATCATTGGTTGAGAGTAAGGGAAAGTGACATCCCGAAGACAGCATTCAGGACCCGCTATGGTCATTATGAGTTTCTTGTTATTTCTTTTAGTTTAACCAATGCTCTTGCAACGTACATGGATCTTATGAACAGAGTAGTTAAGCCATATATTGACATGTTTGTTATCATGTTTATTGATGAAATCTAACTTATTCGAAGAATATAAAGGATCATGCTAGTCATCTTAGAGTAGTTCTTCAAACTATCACAGATAGGGAGTTGTGTGACAAATTTTCCAAGTGTCAGTTTTGGATTGAGTTCGTGGAAATCTTACACCAAATTATGTCTGGTGAAGTGATCGGACTTGACACTGTGAAGATTGAAGCAGCGTAAAATTGACCTAGACCCACGTCTCCAACTGATATAAGGAGTTTCTTGGGTTTGGCTGGTTACTATATGAGGTTTGTTGAGGGGTTATCATCTATTTCGTCCCCATTGACAAAGTTGACTCAGAAGATAGTGAAGTTTCAATGGTCTGAAGATTGTGAGAAAAGCTTTCAAGAAATGAAAAACCGGTTAAATATTGCCCCAATATCGACCCTACCATAGGGTACACGAGGTTTTGTTGTGTACTTTGATGCATCCAAAGTTGGACTTGGTTGTGTATTGATGCAAAATGTTAAATTTAAAAGCTATGCCTCCAGACAACTTAAGATTCACGAGAAGAATTACCCGACTCATGATCTAGAGTTGGCTGCCGTAGTGTTTTCTTTGAAAATATTGCATCAATATCTTTGTGGTGTTCATGTAGATGTGTTCACCGATCGCAAGAGTCTTTAGTATGTATTTAGTTAGAAAGAGCTTAGTCTCAGACATAGGAGGTGGTTAGAGTTACTCAAGGATTATGACATGAGTATTCTCTACCACCCTGGTAAGGCTAATGTTATTGGCGATGCTTTGAGTAGGTTATCTATGGGTAGTACTGCCCATTTTGAGGAAGGCAAGAAAGAATTAGCAAAAGATGTGCACAAACTTGCACGATTAAGAGTTCGGTTATTGGATTCCAATGAAGGTGGAGTGGTGTTGATGAATGGGATTGAATCAACACTAGTGTCTGAAGTGAAAGAGAAACAAGACCAAGACGTTGTTTTTCTTTAATTGAAGGCAAATGTTCATAAGCAAAAAGTGATGGATTTTTTATAAGGGGGAGATGGTGTGTTGAGGTATCAAGGTAGATTGTGTGTACCAAAGGTGGATGAACTCCAACAGAGGTTCATAGAAGAAGCTCATATTTCTAGATATTCAATCCATCCTGGTTCCACAGAGATGTACCGTGACTTTAGAAAAGTCTATTGGTGGAGTAGTATGAAAAGGTGTATTGTAGAGTTCGTTTCTAAGTGCAAAATTGCAAACAAGTCAAGATAGAGCACCAAAGGCCCGATGGTATGGCTCAGAACATAAATCTTCTAGAATGGAAGTGGGGGAAAATAAATATGGATTTCATTACTGGGTTGTCGCGATCTCTTTGACAGCATGTGATCTAAACTGTACCTCTCCTTAAGATTACTCAAGTCGGTTTATTTACCAAATGGGTCGGTTATGCTAAATTTATCTGAATTTAAGTTATGAAATAGTTGAATTATTAACTCATTCAAAATTTATCTCAGTTAAAATTAATTGGGAAAATGTGGATCATGCCCCTATCCGTCCAATTCTTAATAAGTTTCAATTGCTTTATTTGTTCTTTTATAAATTTTTCGTACCGATTAAAATTATAATTTTTCTATTATTACACCAATATATAACATATCAAAGAAAAATTATTCCTTAATACAGTTTAATAAGATTATCCATGGGTCAATCTGGCTAAGCAATTAGCATAACATTTAACGGCTTGGATTGAAATGAACGGAGCTGGTAATTGGATGAATATATGTACTCAAGTTATAGATATTTATCACATTATTGTAAACCTCTTTGGCATTCTTGAACAACTATTTAAACATGCAAAAAATATGTATGAGCTCACGTTAATATTCTAACTGTTCCTGCAAGAAGTTATGACGCAATAAGTTAGGAATAACGTTTCTTAATGAATAAAAAGGTAGACCTTTTATTATTAAAATCATAAGGTACCATAAATGTAATTTAGCTTTCTTCGCAAAATAGAGTGCAGCAAAAAAAATATTGTTATTGTATATCTTATGTACTACTAATATCATATATATTGTATGAACAAAATATTTTCATTATTCAAGAAAAGTAAAATGTTAAAATGACCTTAAAATAAGTAATAAGTGTGCACATTTTGATATTATGCTTCATTTTTCTACATTACTCTAGATTATAATAAATTACAATTATGAGAATTCCACAATGCATTGTTCGTCTTTTCTATAGAATTTTCAGTTTCTTAATAAATTTGTAATTAATGCAATTCACCTTATATTTTTGCCATGACCCGAAAATAGAGTCATGATGGCATCCACTATATCCCTCCGAGTGGAGAAGTCTTAACCCAAATAAAACTTTCGGAAGGCAACAATCTAATAATAAAAAGACAAATAGAGGGAAGAGAAGCAAAATAAATGAATGGACCACATTATAAATAAGTACTGCGATACAAAATATACAGAAGAGGTAAAAAATAACCGAGAAGACAAAACTAACACAAGAATCAATCCCCGGACTTGGTATCACCTATACAAGATTTACTAATTACAGAAGGTCATAAATACATAAGAGCTGACTAATCCAGAAGTCAAAACACAAGTCAGTGCAAAGGAGGAAAAGCAGCAAGTCTCTGGATGCCAGGAGCTCACCATGATTCCACTCTATGACGGCGGAGGAAGATCCAACGCTCACTTAGGATGGCTATAACTAGGAGCTGCATCAGAAAAGATGTAAAAGTGAACTATGAGTACCAAAACACAGGGTACTCACCAGGCAGCATAGGTCAATCAAGCTTAGAAATATCAAGTATTACTCCCTCCGTTTAAAAAAGGATGACCTCCTTTCCTTTTTAGTCTGTTTCAAAATGAATGACCTCTTTCTTTTTTTGGTAACATTTTAATTTTAGCTTTCCACGTGGCATGTTTAAGGCCACAAAATTAAAGAATTTTTTTGTACATTTGATATAACTTTAATTTAGGACCACAGGATTCAAAAGTCTTCTTTATTTTCTTAAACACCGTGCCAAGTCAAACTAGACCATTCGTTGTGAAACGGAGGGAGCAATAAATAGAAAGAAGACTCTAAAAGAAAAGTGAAGATTCTAAACAACAAACTTAAGATAGAGGACAGTCAAATAATATCAAAGATTCAGTCAGAAGTTATGCATAAATCATAATACACTCAATACAACTCAAAGATAACTCCCACGATGATGCAGTGCAAACACCACGTAAGGAAACACCTAAGTCTTGAAGAAACATCGAGCCGCCTAGAATGATAAATCAAGCTTAATTGAAAGCCACTAACCCAAATATATATCCATGAGCTGCCTGGGATGGCACTTTGAGCTTACCATTATTATAAATCCAGATGACAGACTAGGACCAGGCCTAACCTAGTGGGCCACCCGAAATGACACATCAAGCTCATCAGAGTAAATATAGCAGAAATTTACAAGTAATCAAGTAAAAAGAGGATTTTTATCACTCTTAAATCAAACGGGTCTTGAAGACTTTCAACTCATTAAAGCCAGGTTTTGCCTTTTTTAATACCAAGTCATTTCCATCAAAGGTCATCCCAAAAGTACCTCTTCTCTCGGGGTATCATCACAATTAGATCATTTCATGCAAACAAAACCGGGAAGAATACCCAACACACCACAAAGTACTAATCTGGGACTCCTCCTTCTTGCTCAAAGCCTTAAGCCTAACAATTCGATAATCGAGAAAGAAATCATAAATTCAAGAATTTATCAAGGCATACAAATCGATCCAAAATAATCAAAACACACAACAATCCTAAGTATCAAGCCACCTATGAGCATTTGTATGTTTACTAGTCAACAAGAATAAGGGAAACCTAAATTAAGGCTTCCGACTAAAATTACCTAAACAACCGAACAATGGCCATAAATCAACTAGCGATCAAAACCTAAGCTAATCCTAAGGATTAACCAAATCATATGATACTACTCAATTATAATCAATCTAAAAGAGCTAACTCTACGAAGTAGACACCACAACCAACATCAAGGTCGAATACATGCTCACGAACAAATTACTCGAGAGCCTTGCCCTTCCGAAGAGCCTTGGAGTGGTGTCAAGCTATCAAAAACACCTAGGGAATGTAATCAATAAATTGACCCAAAATAAAAAGAAAACCCCAATATGAAAAAGTGGGACACGCGCATGGAGTGACAGAATCGACTCAGTCACAAGGTCTCAAACCACTCAAGGAACTTCTGCCCCAACGATTAGCACAAATCCAGTTTCGATCAAGCCAAACAAAACCAACCATTCAATTTAGCTCAAAGTTTCAAAGTAGGGAAATAAAGAGGAAATTGCAGAAATGCCACTACCTTTCTCAATACGCTCCAACAAGAATCACCAGAAACCGACGAGAAATGCTCCCAAAATCCCCTAAAAACCAAGTAGGAAATGGGGTTTTTATTATTGTCCCGTCTTTTAAAAAGACACTTTTAGGCGTTGAATTTCTTTGGGTGATCGCGGAGGCGTACCCCTGGTCGTGAAGGCAATAGGAGGTGACCCTCCGCGATCGTAATACATGTCCTGTGAATATAAAGATCAGAGAGGTTGGTCGTCGCAAACATGACCAAGGGCCCACGAACGTGATGACTGAATTAGGGCTACACCAGCAATACTACATCAACAAAATACTTAAGGTAAAAAATCCTCCGTTGGGGGGTCTGAAACTCGTTCAAAATCCGATCTACACAAACCAAGTATACTACTAGACTAGAAACAACATTTTGGTCTCAATTGAATCAACAAAACAGCCAACGAAGGTCATCTAAAGAAATAACAAACAAAATTCTAAAAGCAACAACTACATCCCGAAAACCTTAGAAACCAATCCAAAGGTCGTTCTAGACCAAACTCCGTGTTTCGGAGCTAACCACGTTGATGAAATTTGATTTTGAGAGCATACCAAATAAGTTGATCGAAGTCAAACTTAAGGAAAACTGCAAGGCTAAAATGCCTACTCACACGGACTACAAATGAAAACCGTAAAACCCAAACCGATCATCATACTAGACAAAAATAACATTTTTGAAGATGATGGAACTGACGAAATTCCAATCCGACATCAAAGTCTCCGGATTTTGACTAATGTGAAATCTTTAAGCATAAGGTCACAGAAAACTAAAAAACTCACACTAAACTCAATGGGTTACATCGAGAAGCATGCTACCTATCCTGGATCCACACAAAATCCATAAGAAAGTTATGGAAGGGGCAAAATAGTAAAAACATGCAATAATAAAGAAATGACCTCCAGGGTCATTACAATGTCCACTACTAAAAGGAGTTCCACCTGTGAAAGTAAAACAAAGGGAATATATGAAGGCTAAAAGAGATGAGGATAACGGGCTCTCAAGTCAAGATCGAACTCCCAAGTGGCCTCTTCAACAAGACAATGCCTCCACTAAACTTTCACTAGAGGGATCTCCTTAGGTTGGAACTACCTCACATGTCTCTCCTGAATTGTGACAAGCTCCTTCTCAATACTTAAGGACTCTTGAAGCTGAACAGACCTCCAGTGAAGCACGTTAGACTAATCAGGCACATACTATCTCAGCATAGAGACATGGAATACATGATGAACACTCGAAAGAGCTGGAGTCTGGGCTCTCTCATAAGGTACCTCTCTAACCCTCTTCAGAATGTCAAAAGAGTCGATGAACATGGGGATAAGCTTGCCCTTCCTCCCGAACCTTATCATAAGCTTCATGGGCGGCACCCGCAGAAAAACCTGGTCACCAAACATGAACTCTAAAGGTTACACCCTCCAGTTAACATAGCTCTTTTACCTACTCGGGGTAGTACGAAGTTGCGCTTGGATCATACACACACTATCTATAGATTCTCTAAACAGATCAGTGCTCCATTGTTTAACCCTGAATGTATCAAAACA
>JAJOOS010003393.1:0-31831 GCA_029582725.1 Solanum chiquidenum | reverse complement strand
AATTACACATCAGAGTTCATGTGTATATACCCTCAGCAAAATGGTATTGCTGAGAGGAAACATAGAACCATTTTGAACATGGCCAGGGACTTAAGGTTTCAGGCTTCTATTCCTCTTAAATATTGGGGTAAATGTGTGTCAACTGATGTCTACATTCTGAACAGGCTTCCATCCAAAGTACTTGCTCACAAAACTCTATATGAAAAGTTATATTTGCATCCTCCTTCCTTGTCACACCTCAGAGTGTTTGGATGCTTGTGTTATGCTGCCAGTCACAAGATCAGTGACAAATTTTCATCCAGGGCTGTTCCTGCAGTGTTTATGGGTTATTCTTCCACTCAAAAGGGCTACATTCTCTATGAAATTCATAATCATATCTTCTTTGTTAACAGACATGTGGTATTTCCCATTTAGAAATATGCATGCCTCCTCTAATCCTATATTTCTTGTGGTTGAGCTTAGTTCTGCATGTCCTGACTCTGTTTCCTGCTCATCTGAGCTTCCATCTCCAGCAACTGATGTCCTTGTAAATGATAGCTCTGTCCCTGAATTTTCTGATACTACTGCTTTCTTTTCTACTGAATACAGGCCTTCAGTTCCACCTCATGCAGTTGTGTCAGTTAGAATATCAACCAGGTCAATCAGACCACCTCTTTGGTTGTAGGACTTTGTGACTCCACCTAAAAGTAATAATTGTACATATCCTCTTACAGATCATGTTTCCTATTCTAGCTTGTCTCCAAGTTATAGGTAGATTCTTCAGGCATATTCAGTTATATCTGAGCCAACCACATTTCAAGAAGCTGATGCTAATCCTGCTTGGGTGAAGGACATGGAATTGGAGATGGCTGCACTGCAGAGTAATAATACATGGAGTATTGTGGACTTACCATCTGGCAAGAAATCTATTGGGTGTAAATGGGTTTACAAAATTAAATTCCTAGCTTCAGGAAAAGTTGAAAGACTCAAAGTCAGGCTTGTAGCTAAAGGTTTTAGTCAGAAGGAAGGCCTAGATTATGGTGAGACCTTCAGTCCAGTTGCAAAGATGGTGATAGTTCGATCAGTAGTTGCTCTTGCTGCATCTAGAGGCTGGTACATCTATCAAATGAATGTACACAATGTCTTCCTCAATGGTGATTTGCAGGAGGAAGTGTATATGGACATTTCTAGTAGGTTTTCTAGACAGGGGGAGTGTCATAAGGTCTGCAAACTACATAAGTCATTGTATAGTCTGAAATAGGCACCAAAACAATGGAATATTAAGCTAACTGAGGCATTAGTGCAGATGGGATTTAGTCAAAGTCATTATGACTATTCTTTATTCACAAAACAGGTTAATAATGATATTGTGGTTGTGTTGGTATATGTGGATGATCTATTAATTACTGGAAGTAATCACCAACAGTTGTGCAGTACTAGACAAGAGATTCAGAAAAGTTTTAAAATGAAAGATTTAGGTGAGCTTAAGTTCATCTGGGAATTGAATTCTCAAGATCAAGTCAAGGTATACTTATGACACAAAGGAAATGTGCACTAGAATTGATGTATGAATCAGGACTAGGGGGAGCCAAACCTGCCTGTACACCATTAGAGATGAATCAAAAGCTTACTTCTATTCAGTATGATGAACATATCAAGCATGCACAAGCTGAAAATGATACTCTTCTTACAAATCCTACAAAGTACCAGAGACTAGTGGGTAGGTTGCTATACCTTACTATGACTAGGCCTGATCTTGCTTTTACTGCACAAGTACTGAGTCAATTTCTGCATTGCCCAAAACAGTCACATATGGAAACAACACTAAGGGTTGTGAGGTACATCAAAGAAGCTCCTGATTTGGGACTGTTGATGCATGCAGAACAAACTACTCAACTCACTGCTTACTGTGACTCTGATTGGGGATCATGTTTGGAAACTAGAAAGTCAGACACTGGTTACCTAGTAAAATTTGGAGGAGGATTTAATCTCCTAGAAGTAAAAAAAATAAGAAACAGTGTCCAGAAGTTCAGCTGAAGCTGAATTCAGAAACATGGTTGCATGTGCAACTGAGGTAACTTGGTTGATAGGGTTGTATAAGGAACTAGGCATCAATGTGAATCTACCTGTGAATTTGGTTTGTGACAGTAAGGTAGCCATACAAATTGCTGCTAATCCTATCTTCCATGAAAGAACAAAACACATAGACATTGATTGTCATTTTGTGAGGGAAAGGATTTGTCAAGGCATGTTGAAGACTGCGCATATAAATACTAAACATCAGCTGGCTGATCTACTCACAAAGAGTCTGGAAAAGGCTCAACATAATCAGTTGGTAAGTCAACTTGGAATGAAGAACATTTTTCGACCATAAGCTTGAGGAGGAGTGTTAGAATGATTAACTAGTTGTATGGTTAGCTAATAGACTAAGTTTGTTAGAAATAGTGAGCTGTCATATAGTTAGTTACAAAAGAGTTAGTTAAGACTGTTGCCTATAAATAGAGCATTATGTCTACATTCAATGTAACTGATAAATTCATTCAATACATGCTTTCTTCTCTTCTCTCAATTTCTCTTTGAAATGTTGTTGTAATTACTCTCCTTTCATGGAGTTTACAAATAATTGATAATTCAAAATATTTAAAAGATCTATGAAAAAATTGCGGTCAAAGTTAGATTTGTTTGAATCTCGAAATCTGAAAAGTGCCACATAAAATGGGACGGAGGGAGTATTATTATTGTACTACTACTATAATAGATAGAATCTAATTATTTTACTGTTATAGACTTATAGACTATAGTTGTAAAATTCAGCTAATTTAATATGGCACAAATAATTTTATAAGTTCATTATTATATTATTATAGTTAATAAATTTAATACAAGTTGGTCAAAGTAATTAAGACACTGAGAGTGGTTGGGATTCCCAGACATCATGCTTAGATCCCTCGTGAATTCTCTTAGTAGTATTTTTTTTATAATAATATATTATGTAATTACTTACAAAAAAAAATTCACTTTCGTAATGTTAGATCACCCCATGCGTTCTCTTGTACAAGTGGGGAGTTGAATAAAAAAAAAACTCTAGTTTCTTCATTGTTAATTAGTGTTTCATTCATGAAATCTTTAACAATTTTTTTTAAAAGGTTAACAAAAACCCAAATTTTTGGGGAGTTGAAAAAGTTTTAGTTAGTTTAGAGACACTGTATTATTTTAAAAAGTGACACTCTGCTGACGAAAAATCCTATGCCACTAAATTTTATGATATAGATTCAAATTTAAATATCTTAATTTTAATTAAAAAAAATTAGAACTAGTATAATATGTCTGAAGTGCATCAAATATAATGGGTATTTTCAATTCACCAAAATCCATCTTATTATTCTCTTTTACTAACTTATGAGTTTTGATAATTAATTTCAAATGCGCAAACACTTCGTGGCCAGCTAGAAAATTTGGGACAAATAGTCTATCCTTCTCCCTTTCATATTATTATTTTTAGAGGATCAGAATATTTGACAGCTACATTTCAGATATTATGTTAATTTTTTATTAATAAAACTGGAAATCAAAAATCGAGTTGGATTATAGAATTTAATATTACTTCGACAGAAGGAGTGCATGTTTTCTAGTAACTCAATTAATATTAAATTGAGTACATTTGATACGTGAAAAATGATTGAATATCTGTACAAGTAGTTGAAATATGCCCAGGGTCCAGTCCTACCTGCAAGCAACAGCTAGATTTATAATGTTATTTTATATTAGTATTATTCATATATCTCTTTGTTAGATTCTTATATTAGTTAGGGAAGAAATGGGTAAAAAAATTATCTGTACCTGCCATTTAATTAACACAAAATCAAGAAATGAAAGAGCAAGTTTTTTTGAATTAATTCTATATTTTTATTTAAAAATTCATTTAATATGTAGAAATTATCTATATATTTTTCTTAGAGCTTGTTTGGCACTGCTATTGGGAGGCCAAAGCCATTTATTTTGAAAAATAAATAAATGTTTGGCAAATCAGTAAAACTGTTATTAAGTAGAAGCAAACAATTAATTTTTTCCAAGACTAAAGTATTCCTTATATACATATTTATCAATATATCTCTTATTAATTAATTGGTATATCACATAAGTTTAGTTAAGTTTCATTTAAGAATTTTTTTTTTTTTTTACATTTATATGTTATTATTTTATATTTTAAATATTACTTTACGTATTATTTTGCAAAATTAGAAAGAAAAAAAAGTAACAACAATATTTTTGCAAGATTAGGAAAAAGAAAAGAAAGTAACAATTAAAGATTTCCAAACTCACCAAAAAAGGTATAATATTGATTGAAAATTTAAATATGTACATTTTAATTTACTAAAAATAAAATTTGATTATTTTTTTTATAATAAATATTTAATATTGTTTGTCTTTGTAAAATAATTTTAATATTCAAAGTACATTGATACTTGTTCTTTTTCATAATTTTACTCTCAAATAAAAAAAATTAGGCAAACAAAATTTGTTTATTGAACACACTTTTCAAATGAATTAGCCAACACATAATTTATTTATTTTAAAAAACACTTTTCCAAAATACTATTATAAAAAAAAAATACTTTTAAGAATAAGTAATTTTAAGTAGCAATACTAAACAAGCTCTTAATCCTGTCCTTCAGTATATATTTTGCAGCATCTCAAATATTGATGATATAAAAAGGAAAATCAGAAGAAAAAAATATTAGCCATTTTCTTTGTTTCTCTTTTTATACTTTTGATAATATTTCATAGGGAATTTACATGCATACCACGTTTCTTAAAAATATCATTCACACTCGACACCTACAACAGCCATTGACATTTAGTTTCTTAAAAAGATTGTTGATGACTAATTTCATATTTTATTAAATTTGATATGTATTACTTATTAATGAAAGATAATATTTTACACATCAAGATATTGAAAAAAACAGTTTTAATTAATTAATGTTCATATTTTAATATAATATCTTAAAATTTGAATATGTATTCAACTAATATATCTAAGTTTTAATCCATATCCAATTATTATCAAAGTGGACTAAGAAGCATCAAGAATATTACGTGACACTGCTTTATTTGAAAAAATTACTAAATAGGTCTATACGATTAAAAGGGAAAAATAGATAATAGAAGAGTCCGAAGCCAAAAGGGCAAAAAAAATTGCCAAAAATTCCAAAAGGGCATATCATATTTTTTTAAAACCAAAAGGGCAAAATCGCTCATGCCGGAGCGATTTTCCTCTGACACATATTAACGCCGTTTACTCTATTAAAAATAAAAAATAAAAATCGTCGCCCTGGTAGCGATTTTCTAAAAAAAAAATTAAAAAAATCCACCAAAATCGCTGCCTTGGCAGCGATTTTAAAAGATTTTTTTTTTACTTAAATGTTGACTAGTTGACAAAAATTTCAAAAAAAAAAAATCTCTACCAAAATCGTTGTCAGGGCAGCGATTTTTTTTTTTAAAAAAAAAAACTAGTTCCACCAAAATCGCTG
Source organism: Solanum chiquidenum (assembly GCA_029582725.1). Classification (NCBI taxonomy): domain Eukaryota; kingdom Viridiplantae; phylum Streptophyta; class Magnoliopsida; order Solanales; family Solanaceae; genus Solanum; species Solanum chiquidenum. The sequence goes on along the minus strand of JAJOOS010003393.1, from coordinate 26,318 downwards.
CCAAATTCAAGATATATTTTATTTTTTATAAAAAAGCTGCCAAATGGCTGAAAATCGTTGCCTTGGCAGCGTTTTAGTTAAATTTTTTTTTTTTTTTAAATTCGTTTCTCTTCAATTTTTTCTTTTTTTAAAAAATCGTTTTTCTTATTTATTTTTTTTGTTTTGAAACAAGGCAGCGTTATTATTAAAAAACAATTTTTTTAACAAAAATCACTGAAAAGGCAGCCTAATTCGACACCGATTACAGTTCATGCCTCATTTTGATGATTTCTACGTCGAGTCCAAAATTTTGGGTGAAATCAGGCTGCCTATTGGGGATTTTTTTTTTAAAATAATTGTTTTTTCATAAAACTTTAAAAAAAAATTAAGAAAAGATTTTCAAAAAAATTAATAAAAATTTAAGGAAAACGCTGCCAACATCAGCGATTTAAAAAAAAAATTAACGCCAAAAAAATAAAATAAATTTGTTTTTATAATAACGCTGCCATAGCAGCAATTTTAATTTTATTTTTTAAAAATCTCAAAAACACTACCCGGGCAGCGATTTTCTGAAAAAAAAAACACCTTTTAAAAAAAATATAAATGTTTTACTTAGATGTTGACTAGTTGACAGAAATTTTTAAAAAAAAATCAAAAGAAAAATGTTTTTGCAGCGATTTAAAAAAAAAACTAGTTCCACCTCAAGATATATTTTATTTTTTATAAAAAAGCTGTCAAAAGGCTGAAAGTCGCTGCCTTGGCAGCGTTTTAGTTAAAAAAAATTCTTTTTTTAAAAATCGTTTCTCTTCAATATTTATTTTTTAAAAAAAATTCATTTTGAAAACAAGGCAACGTTTTTATTAAAAGGGCACATCATATTTTTTTAAAACGTTGCCTTGTTTTCAAAACGATTTTTTTTAAAGAAAAATGATTTAAAAAAAAATAAAAATTGAAGAGAAACAAATTTAAAAAAAGAAGAAAAGAAATTAACTAAAACGCTGCCAAGGCAGCAATTTACAGCCATTTGACATCTTTTTTATAAAAAATAAAATATATCTTGATTTTATTTTTTTTTGAATTTATGTCAACTAGTCAACATCTAAGTAAAAAAAAATATTATTTAACAGAATAAACGACGTTAATATGAGTCAGAGGGAAATCGCTCCAGCAGGAGCGATTTTGCCCTTTTGATTTAAAAAAAATATGATATGCTTTTTTGAAATTTTTGATAATTTTTTTTTTTGCCCTTTTAACTCCGGACTCGATAATAGAATATACTCTAATATATAATGTAAGTTAGTAGTACATTTTAGACAAAAGATTTACGTACCTTTGAAATTTTATAGCCTAGGTTGTGTGTTCAGACCTAAGCAACAATCATTTTGATATACAATCAAAATGTAACATTTTTTTTTTACTTTGACCTTCTTTCTATCAGTCAAATTGATTAAGAATATTTTATGAAACCAATGAATAAAAGTTGTTTAGTGATCATTTGAACTAGTATTATAATACGCCACTAAATATTATAATATATATTCAAATGCAATGTCTTAATTTTAATAAAATTAAATTATAATTGGTATAATATGTCTGAAGCTGCATCAAATATAATGGGTATTTTTTAATTCACCAAAATCCATCTAATGATTCTCTTGTACTAAGTTTTGATAATTAATTTCAAAAGGGCAAACACTTTAGATTTTATGTTAATTTTTTATTAATACTGGAAATAAAAATTCGAGTTGGATTATAGAATTAATATTAATTCGACACAAGGAGCGCATAGTTTCTATTTTTATGGAAATATGTTTTAAGAAAATTGAGTACATTTGATATGTGAAAATGATTGATGAGACATGCTTAAGGGGCACAAGTCGTACGTGCAAGCAACTAGCTATATTTATAATGTTATTTTAACTTTTACATTAGTATTATATATATCCTTTTACTTGGATCGTGATTGCTTCATTATAAACAATTAACATAATGTCTCTTAATTAGATTTTTTATTTGGGGAAGAAAAGGGCAAATATTTATTTATCTGTACGCGTGATATTTTTATACAAAACCAATAAATGAAAGAGCAACATATTTTATACATACTTGATACTAGACACAAAGAGATGTTACTATCTTTAGTCCATAATAAGTGAATGGTAAGGTAATAATGTACATTTATTATTTTTTTAAATTAGGACATAGTTAAATTGAACATCACTTTTTAGATTTGTCTTTATAGTTATTGTCGAACTATTCTTAAAATATAAATAATTCAAAGTAAAATTATAAATTTGAACAATTAACAATCTTGAACTTATCACCTAAAAATGTAAATGAAAAAAATGGGAAAAAAATTCAAACATTATTTTGAACTTTGAACCATGTAAAGAAAAAACCCCAAGATTCATTTAATATAGAATAGAGGGAGTACTCTATTTAAATAAAATTAGAAGAATTAACTAAATCTTTTATATAATTTCTTTTTAAGAGGGTTAAAAAGGTAATAATATTTGTTATATTTAATATTTTGCATGGAACAATTTAAGTACTAATAAAAAAGAAAATAAGGAACAAAATAGAGAGTAAAAAAGGACACCCTCATGCTAAGTTATACAAAATTAACAAATAGATGGTAAAAAAGATTAAATGCCGTCAAAGATAATTTAAAATCCATCATGCATACATCTTTATCTAATATTTTTTTATGAATAAAGTTATAGTACTACTTTTCATGAAAAATTAATGATATTTAAAATAGTGAGGTTCATGAAAGAAAAAAAAATCTTTATAAAATTGAGATTTTTACATATTTAAGAAATACTCTAAAAAAAGTATTATAAATACATACTGAAAAAGATCGCGTGTTATTATTTGCATATAATTTGGTGATTTTTGACTCTAACATGAGTTTTATCAAAGAAACTATGAAAAATATTTAGAGTAGCCAATTTGATACTATCAAATATTTTGGTGAGAGAAAAATACAATAAAACATGTGATGAAATTTTAGCTTGTCAAGTCATATTATGTTCAAAAAAGTTAGAAATACAATTTTTTTGGTTGTAACAACTCTTTTTGATTCAATTATGTGAACAGAGTGTGAAAAAAAGAGAGTTTGTTAGCTTAATTAAAAATATGAGATATGTGACTAACAACTTACTAGTTTTGTTGGTGGATTTGAGAAAACTTGGTGCTATTAGTTGAAGTGAGAAAAAAAATATGTTTTGCTAACTCAACCATGAAGGTTTTGAAGTAAAATAAATTAAGCTTCAAATAATGAAAAAGTAAAATGATTTTATTATATCAAACACTTTATTTTGAAAACTTATTTTCTAAAATTGATTAATTGTGATAGCACCAAGAATATTGGTGGAGTAAAAAAATGTCGTTATTATAAATGAAAAATTCAGACTCATAAGGAGAAAAAACAGTATTGTAAAATTATATTAATTGTTGGTATTGCATTAAAAATATTAGTTGTGTTATAACTAGTAATAATCTTGCAAATTTATAAACTAAGGCCTGAGCAAGATAAAGGGTCTGAAGCACATCGAACGGAATGAAATTAAAACTCATAAAATTATGAGGAAACCTAACCTGGGGATTAGAGATCTTATAATCGGGTTCAATGAAAAAAACGGAACATATGATAACTTGTTGTGGAAATGCACTAATATTAATCTTATTCAATCTCATTATGTGAATGCATTTGTCCTATAATGATTTGCGAAGGTTGAGCCTTTGAAACTCTTAAAGAAAGATTGTACTTCGTATGAGTAGGATATCAAATTATAGGAGTATCCTTGACAGATTCCACCTATATGAGTGTGAAAGTAGACCGCTTTCTATTATTTTAGCAAACCAACTCAAATATAATATATTTCACTATACCAAAAATGATCTTTAATGACAATAACTTAATTGTTATTTATATATTTTTAGGAGCAATAGCTTAAAATAGCTTTCTAAAAAATCGAGAGGAGTAGTTTTTATTTGGCGAATTCAGTAGAGAGAAAAAATGCTGTTAACCAGCAAATTACAAAAAGGGCATTTACATAGATAATTTTCTACTAATATTATCTCAAAATAAATAATATTAATATCTTTATAATTAATATATTTAAAATGAATAATAGTTTAAATTAATTTTCTATTATATATTTGCATGCATACCACGTTAGGAGGAGCTATGCCGCATACCACGGTGGGAAGTTAGGCAAGGTGTGTACATGGTATCTTAATAAAGAGATATGACAAGATATTCCTTTTCTTTATAACATAATTCAAATTAGAATATGATAGGCTAACTTTCATCTTAAACTTTGAACAATTTAATTATTTTGAATATTAAAAAAAATTCAGTTAATATGAAATAGAGAGTAATATATACTTTTTTTTATATATAACTTTAACTCCGTCTAATTATGCTTAACTAAGTATATTTTTTAATTATAAAAGTGCTGTTATTTTCAATTTGTGTGGAACTTACTTTTCACCAAATATTTTTTACCTCCTACCAACACATATACTAATTATATTTTTATAATCTTAATATATTACTTAATCATAATTTCATGATAATGTAGTTGAATATTTTAATTACAATATCTCCTCTCCTTTACAATAAAAAAAGACTATTAAAAGACTGGTATGATATATTCAACATTTAAAGCTGAATTTTTGGGTCAACTTTTAAAGTTCAAAATAAAAATAAATAAAAATGTAGTCTATAGTAAAATAGAGAGGATTTGGAGGCGTGGTAGTAGGACTGGGGCAGCCAATTTCTTCTGTCCCGATCTCGATCTCTCTTATACTATGAAAGTACTATTTTTATTGTTTTCTCGTTCGATCCGTCTTAATTTATATATTCGATTTCAGTCATTTTACAAAAAAATAAAAATAAAATACTATTATTTTGGATTATTCATTAATTCAAACTTCCTAGATAACATAGTTAAAATTACAAAAAACTAAAATTAAAATTAAAACCAGACAAACAAATTAAAAATGAATAGAATAACATTTTTTGTTTTCCAAAAGTTAAATCGACTAATCTTTAAAATTAAATTGAATTAAATCAATTCAATATTATTAAAATTTATAATTTAATTTTTTTTAAAATATATATTTTAAAATAAGCCTTTTGTTCTCTCCAATCCTCTATATAAACATACGTTTCTCTTTAAATCTAAATCACAACTAACAAACTTCCTCAAAACTTGCATTGCCTTTCCTTTTAATTTCGCACATTCATTTGTTGCTTTACGATACGCAGAAATTTTCTCTCTGCCCTATTTTCTTCCTCCAAAGATCTAATACTAAGGTTTAATTAATTTTTTCCTGCAAAAATGATTCGAGGTGCCGCATGTTTTCGCAAATTATTTCAATCTTCAGCTGTATCTTCAAAGGTTTGTTATCATCTATAAATCTCGAAAACATTTTTTAGAAAATATTTTATCGATCACAAGAACTATAGAATATATACTCCATTGTTAAATCTCCTCGCCTCTGCTCCCTATTGAATTTTCCTTTTTATTGAAAATAATTTCGATTTTTTTTAACTGGCATTTGCAGGTTGCAGCAAGGTGTTATACGACTCAGGCGGCTGTACAGCCAGCTATTTACAGGTAAATTATAGTAGTTGAAATAATTGCATCAACAACTCAATATCATTTAAAATGCTATTTGAAAAAAATAATTGATTAGTGAATCAACTGAATTATTGTTTAATTTGATGATTTCAGTAGCGATGAGGAGTCTGCTGATATCGACTGGGACAATCTTGGATTTAATTTAATGCAAACTGATTATATGTACATGACTAAATGCTCTGATGATGGAGTATTTAGGAAAGGTCAACTTAATCGTTATGGCAATATCAATTTGAGCCCATCTGCTGGAGTGTTAAACTATGGACAGGTAACCAAAAAATAAAAAAATTGGGTGAAAATCTATCATATATGAAAAAAAATCATATGAAAAATATTTAACGATTTTTTGTTTAAACAGGGGTTGTTTGAAGGTACAAAAGCGTATAGAAGAGATGATGGACGAGTATTTTTATTTCGTCCTGAACAGAACGCGATCAGAATGCAAATTGGTGCGGAGAGAATGTGCATGCCATCTCCTACAACTGATCAATTTGTCGATGCTGTTAAGGAAACGGCTCTTGCTAACAAACGTTGGGTAATTAATTATTTTTCGATTAAACGCGTTAGTCTCAAACAAGTTATCTGGTGTTTAATTGAGGGATTGTTATTAAATGTGCAGATTCCTCCTTCTGGAAAAGGGTCACTTTACATTAGGCCTCTTTTAATAGGCACTGGTCCTATTTTGGGTTTGGCTCCAGCACCTGAGTGTACTTTCCTTGTTTATGCCTGCCCTGTGGGGAATTATTTCAAGGTTAGTTCCTCATTTAAATTCAATAAATATTGGAGGCTTTTAACTCTCCTATGTATTAATTAATAATGTATTCATCCAATTGCAGCAAGGAACAGCGCCATTGAACTTGTACGTTGAAGAAGACGTTCATCGTGCCTCACGTGGTGGAGCTGGCGGAGTCAAAAGCATTACTAACTATGCTCCGGTAATTAATTAAATAAACATATACTTGCTAATTATAATATATAGTTTATTAAAAATCTTGGTGCGAATAATTAGGTACTGAAATTTATTTAATGTAGGTTTTAAAAGCTATGAAGAATGCAAAGGCAAATGGATATTCAGATGTACTATATGTTGATGCAGTAAATAAGAAATATATTGAAGAAGCGTCTTCTAGCAATATTTTCCTTGTAAAAGGAAATGTACTTTCAACTCCAATAGCCAAAGGAACTATTCTTGAAGGAATAACAAGAAAAAGCATCATGGACATTGCACTTGATCTTGGATATACGGTAATAAAATTGGATATAACGTTAACATATACATAACTGTTTATTTATAAAACTTTTCGACACATTTTAATTATATATTTTGTTTCCATCTCAATACAGGTTGAAGAACGTTTAATTGAAGCTGATGAATTAATTAGTGCTGATGAAGTATTTTGTACGGGAACTGCAGTTGGTGTTGCTCCTGTTGGAAGTATCACATACAAAGGCCAAAGGTAAATTCAAATATTTTAAGAAAATAAATGCATTTGAATTAGTCAACGCTGAAGATGTTTTGGAATATTTTAATCAAATATAAAAATATATTTAATGTTACTTAATAGCCACTTCTTTTGCGCTCCTTCTAAATAATTTATTGTGTCAAGTATTTAATGGTTGTATTTAATTATTTTTGGTGCAGGATTGAGTATAAAATAAGCTCAGATCTATCCTGCAAGCAGTTTTATTCCAGATTAGTAGGGATACAAAGAGGTGTTATCAAGGATGAAAGGGATTGGATCGTGGAGATTGAATGATTTTAATGTTTCTTAACAAATCTTTTATGATTACATTAATGCGTGCAGAGTAATAAAGTATTATCTTTTACTAGTAATCATTAATGATAAACGATTTTGCGAGTAGTAGGGGTGTGCATTCGATTTATTCTTTTACTAGTAATCAGTGATGATATAAGATTTTGCGAGCACTTTTAATCAGGGTGTACATTCGGTTTTTCAATTTGATTTGGTATTATTTGATTTGAGTTTTTTGGTCTTTGATTTTGAAGAAGTGTAACTCAATCCGAACCAAAATAATAATATCCAATCTCTTTAATATACTTTCTAATATAAATCACAAGTAAAACGTAAAACATAATACTTAAAAGTATATTAATCATAGATGTTCCAAGCATAAAAAATAAACTAAATCATAATAAAAGACTTAACTAAAAAGGGACAAAAATGATTAGTTGACTTCAAATCGTGCACACCCCTGCTGGTAACAGTAATATGTAAATTGTTTATTGATTATTTAAGAAATAAGTGATGCAAATATCTCTAAATTTGGCATGAATAATTAATTTCATTTTTTAAAACTATCAACGGTCTTAAAAGCATCCCGTTAAACTATTGAACTCAAATACACTCTGATCTACCACATGATATATATAGCAAGTTGTCTCAAACCTTTTAAGAATGTGGGGCTCTTAATAAAAATCGACAGAAGTGTTGAAAATATACATGAACTTGGAGGGACACGTCAGCTTAAGAATCAAATAATCCACGCCCAATTTTAAGTACCCAATTCTTTTAAAACCCACCCATTTAACCCATTCCCTCCGTTGACCCGGTTTGAACCAAACCCATTTTCATATACAGTCATCTTCTTTAATTAAAACTTCTATCAAAATCAGTAATGATGCATTAGTCCAAAAAAAGTTCATATGTTAAAGTGGATAATAATGAAGTAACGAGGCATTATCGAGAAGTGCAAGAGGAGTTCCTTGAGAACAGTACAAGACTCGAAAAACTTAGGAGTTATTTAATTTCTAAGTTGATATGTGTCCTCATAAAATTAGGAATATATATGTGTCAAAGTATAACGATAGAAATATATTTGAATTATATTTTATAGCACAGAGATATATTTGACCCTTTACATTTTATTACAACCTCTCCTTTTTACTTTACGATGTGAACATACACATACTTGTAAAAAGAATAATGTTTACTCTAGTCCATCTTATTGGGGAATATATTTTATTCTAAATTAGATGCTCTTTCATTTTTCATAATCAATTTAATTAAGATACAAAAGCAAGCTTGTCTTTGTTCTTTCTTTAGAATAATTTGTGGAAATTAAAATAAAAAATAGAAGCGCATAGTTAAGAAATCACGTGGTAATCTTTTAATATAATACTTAGGAAAAATAGATAAATTGCTTCTAGACTTGTTCGATCGAACAGAATAAATATCACTTTAAAAAAAAATCAAAACTTAAGTTAGTAATAGTTTCCAATCTTAAAGTTAAAAACGTAGTTCTTTTAATATAGTTCAACTGTCAAAAGTCATCATGTAAATATGGACAATTGTAGTATCGTATATCTTGTATTCTTTTTTAATAGACGTGAGAAAAGTTAAAATGACAATTAAAATAAAATAGACGGAATATTTCAAATAATTAATGTTATTCTTTATTTTATCCCTATTTAAGAGTTTTCAATCTTTTTACTCTTGACTCGAACACATAACTTCAACGCCTTAAGGTTGGAGGTGAAGGGTGTTTACCACTCAAATAATTTTAATTCTCATCGTAGTAGAACAATTTAATTAGAAAATCAAAAATCAAGATCAATGAGCTGGAATCAAGGTATCTCAAATTTAAATATTATTGAATTAATATATGAATTCTAACATGGGATCCATGCCTAATTAGAATTTAAATTATCAAAATCACATGAATAGCATTTGATACTCTTAAAACAGTGAAATGGAATAATTTGCTCCTTTTTTATTAACTTATAGAAATAAGACAATTGCACTCTCCTTTATATTTTGATCTTAATAAAGTCCTTATTATTTAGTAGCTCACTTATACTCTTAAAATTAATGGATCTCTGTGTGTAATAATTAAAGGGATGAAAGGCAATTTTTGTCATTTTTCACTAACGAATTAAGTTTGAATAAAATTATTTCATTTTGCATAGTTCTAAATAAATTTAGTACTTTGACCTTTTTAATTACTTGTGAATTAAAGTACGTTAGTTTTGAAAGTTATAAATGGATTATTTGAGTAACGGCCGTGACTTTTTTGGGACCAAAATTAAACGGATGGGCATAGTTATCCTATTTTCCATAGTTAGGGCAAAATTAAATTTATTATTTTTGTCGTAAAATATAAGCAATATACTACCAACAATATAGACAAGAAATATGAAGAGAATAATGTAGAGATCATTTTATTTAAATGTCTTTAATTAATTCTCTCTTACAATGGTGAATGACAACCCTATTTATAAATTGAGAAATCATCCAAAAGTCACTACGATAAATGCCCAAATTAATGGATACATTTTTATCCAAAATGGTTCATAGAACTTAGGAAATATACATACATGAATGTAAGTAGTTCATGTATTAACTAAATGGACAATCTTCTCATTCAATGGATTACAACAATTTCCCCCTTAAAGTATTTTAGCACTAACTATATGATCTATCGTTTTCGTTTTTAATAGTAACTAGAAATTATGTAACAACAGAGAACAATACAATCTATTCAAATATCATATTTATTAAAATAATACAATACAACATAATATAACATGAAATAATAAGTAACAACCATCCAAAAGTGTTAAAAGTATTTTAGCACTACCTATATGCTCTATCATTTTTTTTTTTAATGATAACTAGGAGAATCAAGTAGATTTTAAAGATAATAAAGGGCAAAGTCCGTTCTTTTCCCACAGATAACTCTAGTATATAATGTGCATGAATTCCTTCCAAAAATATCATATACTTCTTCAATCTTTAGCTTTCTAGTCTTTTTTTTTCTGCCATCTACTCTAAAATTAATGGCTTCTTCTCAATCTACTCTCTCACCCCTCTTCTCTACACCACCAGCAACTTCTTTACAAATAGCTCCTACTACTAGGTGAGATTTATTTGAAACAAAAAAGTTTATATTTTTGTGTATATCACCCTTGTATACTTACTGTATATTATGTATATCCATATAATATGTCAGAGACTGTGTGAGCATTTTTAATTGTAATTGGAAAAATTCATTTATATTATTGTTTGATGTGATCTCAGTAGTGATGAGGAGTCTGCTTATAATGACTGGGACAATCTTGGATTCCAATTGATGCAAACTGATTATATGTACGTGACAAAATGCTCTGACGATGGAATATTTAGACAAGGACAACTTAATCGTTATGGCAATATCCAATTGAGCCCATCTGCTGGTGTCTTAAACTATGGACAGGTAAAATAATACTAATAATTATATGGCCAAAATCTAACATATACTAAAAATCGTTTGAAAAATATTTAATGATTTTTTTTGTTTAAACAGGGGTTGTTCGAAGGTACAAAAGCGTATAGAAGAGAGGATGGACGAGTATTTCTATTTCGTCCTGAACAGAACGCTATGAGAATGCAAATTGGTGCGGAGAGGATGTGCATGCCATGTCCTTCGACTGATCAATTTGTTGAGGCTGTTAAGCAAACGGCTCTGGCTAACAAGCGTTGGGTAATTAATTATTTTTCGTTAAATTTATAACCAATCGCCTCAATCCTAAACAAGTTTGTTACTTTAAAATTAAATTGAGGGTTGTTATTAAATGTGTAGATTCCTCCTTTTGGAAAAGGGGCACTATACATTAGGCCTCTTTTAATAGGAAGTGGTCCAATTTTGGGTTTTGCTCCAGCACGTGAATACACTTTTCTTGTCTATGCCTGCCCTGTGGGGAATTATTTCAAGGTTAGTTTTAAATTAAAAATTAGTAGCTTTTTAATTTTGTCTTACATCTTTCTCTGGTTCTATTCACACTTCTTTATTTTTACTTTAAAGAATGACTGAAAAAATAAATAAAATAAAAATTAGAAACTCAAGTAATAATAATCAAAGAAAAAATTATGGGTGAAAAAAATTAGACAGACCATTGAACTTGGCTAGAAGGATTATATATACACCTACATGAATTTTTAAAAAATAATTTAAAATTAATTTCGTCAGATGAAAGGGTATATGTGCGCCATTTTTGCAACAATAAGATATATATGAGCCACTCTTTTAACGACGAGTATGTCAATGATAAATGATAAAGTTGAAAGGAATATCAAGCTTTATTCTTCTTCTTTTTTATTATCATTGTATATGCTAATTATTGCAATAGCAGCAAGGAACAGCGCCACTGAACTTGTACGTTGAAGAAGACGTTCATCGTGCCTCACGTGGTGGAGCTGGCGGAGTCAAAAGCATTACTAACTATGCTCCGGTAATTAAATAAATAAATATATTACTTGCTAATTAATTATAATATATGGTTTATTAAAAATCTTGGTGCGAATAATTAGGTACTGAATTTATTTAATGTAGGTTTTAAAAGCTATGAAGAATGCAAAGGCAAATGGATATTCCGATGTACTATATGTTGATGCAGTAAATAAGAAATATATTGAAGAAGTGTCTTCTTGTAATATTTTCCTTGTAAAAGGAAATGCACTTTCAACTCCAATAGCCAAAGGAACTATTCTTGAAGGAATAACAAGAAAAAGCATCATGGACATTGCAATTGATCTTGGATATACGGTAATAAAATTGGATATAACGTTAACATATACATAACTGTTTATTTATAAAATAAGATGCAACGCTTAAAAAAAGTACTTTTTAACACTTCGTGCTCGGTGCTGGCTTGATTTGATTTAGGATATTTTTTTTGCCAAATTAATACAGGTTGAGGAACGTTTAATTGAAGTTGATGAATTATTTAGTGCTGATGAAGTTTTCTGTACGGGAACTGCAGTTGGTGTTGCTCCTGTTGGAAGTATCACATATAAAGGCCAAAGGTAAATTACAATATTCAAACAAAAAAAAAATTGCATTTTAATATACAAATTTAATTAGTTAATGCTATAAGATCTTTCAAATTTTTTTTGTGGATAAATTATAGAAATTTCACTAGTTTATGAGCTAATTACTTAATTTGATGCTAATTTGCAATATTATGAATCATATCCGATTTTTGGACTTTGGATATATGTATCTAGCACGCCTAGATACATGTATCCTGTATATATGGTGTTAAAATTAAGTGTCATTTGTTCTAGATACATTGTATCCAAGTGGATCACATGTATCTGATCCTCTCGCTTGCATCTTTCCTATCTCGCTCACATCTCTCCCTCTCTTGCTCGCCTCTCTCCCTATATCTGATATCCCAATACATGTATCTAATATCTCATATACATGTATTTAGTGTGATTCGCATGTATCTTGGAATTATTCACTGGGGATCTCACTCGCCTCTCTCCTATCTCACTCCCCTCTATCTTTCTCTTGCTCGCCTCTCTCCTTATTTTAGTGTATCTTGTAGCAAAAACACAAGTATCTAGGTGTGTCTGACTTGAAATCAAGTATGAAATTATTAATTAGTAAGACAATTTGTAATTATTTCAAACTATTGAAAAAATGAGTAAATATGATAATAATTTATAGTCTAATGTAGTTTATCTGTATTTGGGTTAATAAAATATAAAGATATATTTAGTGTTATTTAGTTTTACTTAATAGCCACTTCTTTTCCGTTCCTTCTCAATAAGTAATTTTTGCAAGTATTTAAATTTTGTGGTGCAGGATTGAATATAAAATAAGCTCAGATCTGTCGTGCAAGCAATTTTATTCAAGATTAGTAGGGATACAAAGAGGTGTTATCAAGGATGAAAAGAATTGGATCGTGGAGATTGAATGAATTTAAAGTTTCTTAACAAATCTTTTTGCGATTATATATATATATTAATGCATGAGCAAGTTGTATGTAATAATACTATATCTATATATACATATATGAAATTTTACGAGCTCTAGTGACAATAATATATGCAAATTATTGATTATTTGTATAACCTATCATTATATGCGTCAAATTTATTGTTTAAGTTTGTCTCAGTCCAATATTATATGAGCTATTACTATATAACCTTATATTTTTCATTGATCTTGTATCTTAAAATGTCATTTAAATAGATGCAAAATGTCAATAAGACGATAATATTGATGCCTTTAATTCGTTGCACTACTAAGAGAAAAAAGTTCTAGCTCATGATCCTCAACTCACATTCACAAGCTTTTAAAATTATATATAACTTTAGATACCACATGTGTAAAATTATTTTAAAATGAACATTGGAAACCTGTAGAATACTTTTTCGTTGTAAAATATATACAAGTTGAATAATGATATCTAAAAAGATAATCATAAATGTTTTACGTCTATCGTATGTTGTGGTCCTTAACTCACGTTAATAGGCCCAAATTGTAATCTTCCAAGTGAAATAGAATCAATGAGTAGATATTTTTTTGGATCACCAAATTGTCCAAGCCCACAAATTAAATTACTTGCACAGAGACCATGCATAGTGAACAAGCTTGGTGAAACTATTACACTTAAATAGAGAAGATTAGTACACATTAATAGCATCCCATACTTAAAAATAATGTTAAATGACTTTTATAACATCAAAGTGAAGCTACTACTCTCTCTCTTTCATATTATCTCTATTCTCTCACTTTTTCTTTTTATACACTTTTTAGAGAAATTACAAATAAGAAGTATATATACATATCTGTACCTTATTCATCAATATCAAATACCTCCTTATATGAAAATTGTCAAGATCCAGACCGTCGTAAGTGACACCCACACTAACCCTCCGATGGGAGGAACCATTACTACAACCCAACTAAGCAACTTAACGAAAACTAGAACATTTAAAAATACAGAAGTAGGTTTAAATGACTAACGAAATATGGAGTTCCCATAAACTCCAAAGATTTAGTAAAACAACTAAAGTGGAAAACAACTCCTAGAACCTGAAGGCCATTGTACCAAAACTCTGTAAACTAACAATTCTAAGGAAAGGGGGTGCAACCCCAAAAGCCAAACATAACAGCCTAAACAGATAGTCTGAGTCCGAAAAGAGTGGACTAAACAAAGAAGGATCCATGGCAGCCTGAAAGAACTGGCTCATCCTTGAATTCGGTCGCGATCAATAGTCTACTAACTGAGGTCTGTCAGTAGCCGCTTGAAGATGTCATGTACTCAACAAAGAACAAGCAAGTGCAGTATCAGTACACAACCACAATGTACTGGTAGGATCACGCGGCCACCCCAATAAGTGAAACATAGGCAAGCAATTACAACACAGTAAACACACATATACAGAATATGTAGCTCAATTATCATTTCAAGAGCAACATACAGTTCCCAATATCAATGACAATTAGACATGAATGTATAATCATAGTGGTCCTCTCATGGAACCCACATCCAAACTGTTAGTGTGTCGGAACGTGACACCCGATCCAATATACATATGTTCGAACGTGACACCCGATTTAATATATGTGTCGGAACGTGACACCCGATCCAATATATGTGTCAAAACGTGACACCCGATCCAATATATGTGTCGAAATGTGACACCCGATCCAATCAACACAACCACAATCACAATCACACTCATAATGAACAATACTCGTAGTCATACAATCAAGTAATGAATTCTTGGCATGTAATCATTTATATACATATACTCATTTGCATTATATTCGGTTTACATTCCTTATTTTCATACATACATACATACATACAACGAAGCAATTACCAGCATATATCACACAAATAGGAAATCAAACCATCATCTACCTTGAAATCAAGCTTTAATCCTCCTAAAACACTTGAGCCTTCCCTTTCCGCTTGATCTAGGTCTATAAACGAGTAATTTACGCAAGAATCAATAAACAAGGTCTAAATTACCCGGAAAATAACACAATTACTAACCCAAGACCAAACCCAACTCATAATGTTCAATTAGGGTTTGTTCCACCATCAATTTCAGACCAAAACCCTCCCCCAACGATATTTACCCAAGAATCTAAGTTCTACGGATCGAAAAATGGATTAGGGGAGTAATAATCTTACCTTTTGCGCTAGAAGTCGTGGGAATCTGACAAGAAATAGCCCTGGGTCGTCTCTTAGCTCTTAAGAAAGTTTGTAGAAAATAACGATTTTGGGGTTTTCCCCGACTTAAGTCGCGGCTGGCCCGCTACAGCGGACCATTTCCCGCCACAACGGCCCCACCCTGGCAGAATTAATCCGGCCCTGGCGGCTTGCACAGAGACAAAAGCTCAGAATTTGAGTTCTAAGCTCCCATTTCACAACACACTTTTCAACCAGGACGTTCTAAAACTACCCTTTCACATCAAGATCAGTTTCAGGAGTTCTACTCGCCCGAATTCGATTCCGTAAACCCGTACATGCTCCTTAAATGTCTTAGCTATCCACTCATGTGATCAAATTCATAGTTAAATCCCTCATTCATTACCAAATTTCCCTAGACCTCACCTGACTCAGATTTCGTTCAATTCTGGACTAGGCTACAATTTCCCAAGTCACTACTCAAAAGTTTTCTGGCCAAAATTCTTTTTCCATTGACTTTTCTATAACAACGGGAACAAGTCGTTACAAAAATAGATGTTTCATTTTGCTTAATCAATTTAAAAAATTAAAATAGTATAATTCTAATTTTTTTATTTTTAATATTAAATAATACTCCCTCTGTCCCAATTTATGTGACACATTTCGCTTTTCGAGAGTCAAACAGTTTAAGTTTGATCGAGAATTTGCTCATGGAATCTTCAAAAAATTTAAAATGAAATTTATATATTTGTAAACTACATAAAAAGTACTATAAGTCTCAATAATTGATAATTCAAAATAATTAAAAGATATATGAAAAAATTACGATCAAAGATAGACTTGTTTGAATCTCGAAATCTGAAATGTGTCACATAAATTGGGACAGAGGGAGTAATAATTAAATTTAAAATTATAAAATATAATTAATAAGATTGATTTAGTAAAGCATACCTCTAATAAAAAAATTCTTAAAAATATATCATATCAATATGGCCCAAATAATATAAAATAGAAGAATGCGTCAAAATAATATACTCACGTTAATGAAGTATTTAGATCAGGTAAGCAAAAGTTACTCCTATTAATGCATTAGCCATTATGCATATCTAGTTCCCTCTTTTAACTAAATATGTACAGGGATAAGGTTAACAATAACCTTTTTGAGTTATTCAAATTTACAATTACAATATAATATTATTTATGCATTGTGATTAACAAGAGGTGGAACTACTATAAACTTTAGCCGATTGAAACGAATTTAATATTTTTTGTTTAAATTTTGTAGTTATCTTAAATAATTTATTAAATATATATAAATTAAATATAGTTTAGAGACTCATAATAACTTAATAGAATTGAAATATCGAACTCATAATAACTTCATAGAATTGAAATATCGAACTCATAAGTTATAAATTATGAGTCTGCCTTTGGTGATTAATGTTGTTTACTTTCAAAAGTAATTCATTTTAAAGGGTAATATGAATTTTCTTTTAAAAAATTAATTCAATCTTGATTTTGTAATTTAACAAAAAATTTAGGATGAATATTTTTAATAATATTGACAAGTAATATAGGACAAATTACGTATAATTAAGGTAATGGAATTTACACGTTTTTCACCAGTCCATGAACGTTTGTTTTTTATTCCATTTTATTTCAACCTTCCATGGGGTAATTTGCAATGTGAACATACACAGAATTGTGTCGTTGTACCACCTATGAACGTGGTGCAGGCTGCTCCTTTCTTTTAAGATTTCGAGTTTGAGTTTTGAGTTTGGAATAATCCTTAATAAGGAGCGCTTTCCAGAATGAGGCCCAATATATATGACATAAATTTAAAATAGTTGAACTTTAATACAGATATCGAACATGAAAAAAAAGAAAAAGTGGTTGTAATAAAATGTTTGCTCTAGTCCATCTCATTGGGGAATATATTTATTCTAACTTAGATGCTTTCATAATCAAGTTGACTTGAGATATAAAAGCAAGCTGTCTTTGTTCTTTCTCTAGAATAATCTGTGGAAATTAAAAACAAGAATGAAAGTGCATTGTTAAGAAATATTCACGTGGTAAACCTTCAATATAATACATATATTTGGGAAATATATTTGAATTAAATTAAAAGCACATATTTAAGAAATCCGTATCAGTTGCAAGATCTCAGTTGTAAGTCAAAATTCTATTTATATATAAAGAACAATTGGAAAACATATATGCATAACGAAAGCGTTTAAAAAATATATTACTTACACCATATATGTTTAAACGCATGATTAATACTATATATCTTAACAATTTCCACTTAGATGTTTAGCTTTGGCAATTGTTAGTATACTATGCCTTTAATTGACAAGTACTGCCTCTTTTTCATATTACGTGCCCCATATTAAAAATAGTTATTTTAATTTATTTGTGTTTATTTATGAAATCAAGAGAATTTTATTATATTTTTTTTCTTTATCATTAGTATTAAATAACTATATAAAGTAATAATAGTCAAATTTAGAGTCCTAAAATATTATAAATAAGATGAATTTAGTAAAATACACTTCTACTTAAAGCTTTCTTAAAAGAGAAAATTGTATAAAATAACAAACTATTAATTCAAAATAAATGTTATAACCACAGTTTCATTTAATTCTAATCCGTAGCAAACACTTTGTCATTCGCCTCTCTCCCCAGAAATCTCCCTCACCACTCTCCCTGATCTCGCTCGCCACTCTCCCTCGCCTCCCTCACGACTCACTTTATACAAACACAATATATAAATTGTGTTTGTGTTTGAATAAAGCGAGAGAAAACTGTATATACAAATACAAATACATATCTCTTCATTCTATACATTTATAATTATACAATACAACTTTTCCCCTGCCCAGTTCTCTTTTGCCTTTCTCTCTCTCTCTCGCTTTATACAATGTATAATTTGTGTTGTATAAAGCGAGCGAGAGATTTGATATACAAATATTTTAATTCGATTCAATTGTATACAAATTCAATTTTTTTTGCAGATATACAAACACAATCATTGATACATATACATAGAATTTACATATATACCATTATCTAACCGATATACATATACAATCGCTACGCTTTTTATACAAACAAGATGCCTGCCTGCGATTTATACAAATGAGATGCTCCATAGCAAACACAATAGCAAAACTGTAGCTATAGAGTAGCAATATAATTTTTATGTTTGGTAAACCTAAAATTTATTCAACACCAAAGCTTAATGAAGCCCAGAGGACCAATAATTAAGTTGGGCTTTATGTGTCTAATCATCCCCTACTGAATTGGGCCCGTTATGTGTGGTGCAGCCTGCATTTGACAACTTATAGATCCAAAATAAAGCTCATACTGAGCCCAAAATAGATGACGGTGTTACTTAACAAATAACAAAAAATAGGGTCATTTGCACTTTCGCCTCCCTTTGTTTCCCACCCGGTGTTCGGAGTCCACATTGGAACCCGACTAAATTCGGATCACGCATTGCAGGGACCATTCAGGGGTAGCGCTCCCAACATGATTTTCTCCATACCCAAGACACGAACCGAAAACCTCTGGCTAAGGGTGAAACAGTCTCACCATTGCACCATAACTCATGTTGGCCACTTTGACCTCCTTTAATTTGCGATGGTCTTCAATTTTTTCTCTTCAAGATAAGTACTCTCTCCGTTTAAAAAAGAATGACCTATTTTCTTTGATCATTTTTTTTAGTCTGCTTTAAAAATAATGACTTTTTCCTTTTTTTTGACAACATTTTACTTTCAACTTTCTATGTGACATATTTACAACCATAAGGTTAAAGTCCTATCTTTGACATAACTTCAATTTAGGACCACAAGATTAAAAATCTTATTTATTTTCTTAAACTCTGTGCCAAGTTAAAATAAGTTTTTTTTTTTTTAAAAAGAGGGAGTAATAATTTAAGCCAATAGTTTTCAATATTAAAATGACTTCTCGTAGCTTAGGTCAATATTAATTTTAGTTTATATTTAGCAAAAAAATAACAAAACCCGACCCAACTAACCCGGTAATACCTCTTGGGTTGAAGTTGGTTTCCCCAACCTGCCAGGGCTACATTTTAGTGGCTCGGTTCGGCCTCGTTGGCACCCTGATATAAGGGTAAAGATTAAAAACCATTGATTTGAGAGGCAAAACTTAAAGATCGCTCCAAAATAGGGATAATTCACTTGAAAATTTGATTTTTAATGAATTAAAATGTGTTGAGATAATAAAACTTAGACAAATTTGTGGGGTTATATTTTTAGGGGATAATTTTGACAAATTTACCATAATGTATGCATCCACATCATTCATCAACGTAGGATTCCTATCACATCATTATTTAATTTTCCATGTTTGCATTAATCATTATTTGTTCTACTGCAACTAAATTGTTAAAAAAATAGATGACATATTGACAATATTCATCTATCTTACCTAAGATTTCGATCATGAGTAGGTCATTCAGCTTTCTTTAATTTTTTTATAACTTAATTCCCATGAATTGACCACTTAATTACTAAGTCATTTCTTTCTTTAGCTACATATAAATTAATGTTGTATGATTACGTGGATATAATTAGTTCACACTTGCATCATTTTCCATAATAATTTGGAGCCCAATATTTCTTATTAATCTTGTTTAATTATTTAAGTACCTACCTTGTTATATTCAAATCTTGAATTTGTCTTCGATCACATACATGAAAACAAGAGAGTATTAGTCACATAATTATAGTACGTACCTGTTATAGAAAATGAAGAGCAAAAAGATAAGTTTCGTGGAGAGGGAGTTGTCTTGATGTGTACACAATTTCATTAACTAAGTCAAATCGTAGACATACTATCTATACTCAATCCAAGTGGGTACCAGCAAGACTTGATAATTACTTGTGTTAGAAAAGTCAGCCCAATGGTCTTCTTGTCTCAACTATAATTTCTGTCTCATTTAATGTAATTCTTATCCTTCTATTTCTGTTGAAAACGATTGTTGTGCTGTGTTACAACTGACTTTGGCTTCATTCAATCAAAATTTATGTTCTACATTTACTTTTTACATTTATTTGAATGGCTCCTACTTAAAACTCTTTGGCTCTTTTATCTGTTGACGTTCATTGATCACTTTGAAATAACTTCAGATATACAGGTAAAAGAAACTACACTCAATTATATATGTATGGAAAATAGTTACTATGTTTTGATATTCTTACAAATATGTTTGAACTTTCATTAGTATAAAATTTCTAAAGTGGGAGACTTGTAATAATTTTTTATGAGTTAGATGATGATCCCAATGTCAGATATCTGGACATTTCGATCATCCTATCCAAAGTTAACATACACAAAAATGGGTTGAGTCAAGAGATCACAATGAGTCATAATATAAGCAAATATAAGAACCAAACCAACTTACCCATTATTTTACAATTCCAAATTACTTATATTCCATGACTCCACTAATATAAGAGACTTATAAAATAATTATTTGAATGTATTATTAGGAGTAATTGTTAGACATCAACACCAAATGAGCAGTATATATCAAAAATACATTTTCATGAATTTAAACATTTTTAAAGGTTAAACATCACTATGAGTCTATTTGAGATGCTGTTATTTTAGTGGATTAACTTGAGCATAATTCAAATTAATTTATCATCAATGTCACTATTGTCCATATTTATTGTCTGGAGACTAATTTTACGAGTTTGACTCAATTTTTACAGCCCATAATATTAAATAATGAGGGTGCAATATAATTTAATTTGGAGTCATTTCGATGATATATGTGAAGCAAGTACAATTAGAAAAAAGTGTAGCCGCCAGCAACGGAATTAAGCCAGGAGATCTGTCGCGCATTAACCTTCCTAAATAGTGGCGGCATTATTAGATAATTTCTTCGTTTATTTTTACTTGTTTATTACATAATTATTTTTTTTCATTTTTATTTATTACATTTAGTACATCCAATTTTTCATATATTATTCTTAGCATTAGTTATTTATTCTTTAAATTATTTTTAAGATCTAAGACTAAATATCAATAAAAACCTACAAAGTTCAGGAAAGACAATTATTAGTCAAATTAGATGGTAGTGTAACACATGCTAATGACTAATCTAAGGAAAAAAGTGTGAGATTTGTTAAATTAGAATAAGAGTACTAAGGTCAAGTATGCAAGTCCAATGATGTGACAGTAAGGACTATCTCCCAACGGCCAAGTTCACTGCACCTCTGCAATGTATCTATCCATCTTTGGTGGGGCCTCATTTTACCCCACCCCCCTCCTCCTGTTTTTCATACTAATACATTATTTGTTATATGGAAGATTCTCGAATCTCTCCGATCAGTTTATAAAATGGATTGTTCAAAATCATATAAAGAAATTAAAGTGTTATATTTCACTTAAATGTGAAAACTCAACGCTTCCTCTCTCAGACCCAGGATTGAATATATGGAGGGTGGAAATATAAGATGGGGTTCAGCATCGAGTAAATCATGAGAATTAAGATGCGTACATAATTCCAAATAAATCTTGAATCTATTTTAACTTAAAAAGTTAGCTCATAATTGATCATGAGAATTTGCGAAAATCAGATTACACCGTCGATCTGATTGGAACAATGCAAATTAGAAAGAAAAAAAATATTCAATTGGATACTCTGACATAAAAATTTACTCGTGTAATTTGGTTTCTTGATAATTTAATTGTCTTTGGAGATCAAAATTAACTTTTTGTAAAGAGTACATTTGCTTATTAATCCTTAATATCTAATTATTGTTCTGGCACAAATGTAGAGAGACCTCCTTTATTGGCCAAATTTGGCACTTTAAAACGTTTAATTACTCGTCTCCCTTTGTCAATACATACTCTAATTAGCTGTATCTACTAAATTTGAGAGAAGTAATCAAAATTTGAAACTGCTATATATACTCAAAAAATCAAAATACAGTCCAATTAAATGTGTTTGCATTTCTAACTTTGGTGGTCATTTGGTCACCTACCCAAACGGAAAATCTTTCTTGTGTTTATGTAAGTATCTATTTTCACTAGAGAATAAAAAGTTAGTGAATGGACAAAATTTTGTAGCTTAACAATAAAAGTCCAGGCTAATCTCATTCAGCTATGGATTATTGATGAATTATAAGAAAATTCAATTACTTAGAAATATTTTAGCAGCAAATTAGTTAGAGATTATCGATAAATTCTGTAGCTGATTTCATGTTTTGTTGTTGGAATTTGTCATCTTTGAGTGCCTTGACATACTTTGCTTCTAGAACTTTTTGATGGTTTTTAACTTTATAGTGTTTCATAATCAGACATCAATTTGACTTCATTATTTATAGCCCTAGCCCGCCTAGCTAATATGTACTTTCTAGGAAGTTGTAAAATTTCATGATTTCTCAATGATTGCGTCCAAATTACTTCAATATTGTTTACTGTTTGATGGAAATTTAAGTAATAAACAAAATGAAAAAAAAAATAGGAAAACTTCAAATTAATTAGGTGTAGACTAGTATTCTCTATACAAGATTTGTATTTGTTGTGTGACTCGTTCTCTAGGTAATTAAACACTAGTGCAGTAAAGGTGATACAAAACCAAAATGGGAAAGTAAAAAAAAATACTAAACCACGTATTACATATAATCAAAGTTACGTGTAAGGGACATGTTGAAAATATAATTAAAAATTAATAATGTGCTTTTTTTAATAACTTAAACTTTTAGATAACATGATCATGTTGTGCTTCCATCCGTCCAATAAGCGATAAATATTTTTGAAGGTTGGCAAGGTGAAATGCGAAGTAGAACATGAGAAATCAAATTCTCAGCAATAAAAGAGAAAACTCAGGAGACAACTAACTAACTGAGCTACTGTGATTTCTCGATAGAGATATACTTTATGTATTATTAGCTCGCCTATTATTTACCTTGTCGAAGACTTTGTAACAATATATATGTCAATGATTTTCAAATGGACGGTACTTATAGTCTTATAAATAAGATATTAAATTTATTGGACATACAGTTCCAACTTTTTTTTAGGTACAAGACATAAACTTCCAAATTTTTTCTTTAAAAAAAGTCTAGTGTATATTTAATGATTCGACTAAGAGAAAGACAAGAAGAAAAAACCCTTGTTTTCTCTACTGGCATTAATCATCTTCTATCTAGCCATACTCTACTTTTCTGACTGCTCCTTAAAACATGTTTATCCTCTCTCTTTTATAATTATATATTAATCTCTATTATTATTCCTCTTTCCTCTCTCTCTCTCTCTCTCTCTCTCGACACAAATTAAAGTAAACTACACTCAACAAGAAGAAGAGGGGATATCATTAGCTTAATTAAAACTATCTTGTTAGTGAAATTAAGGTGAAAATATCAAGAAATGGGGAGAGCTCCTTGTTGTGACAAAAACAATGTCAAGAGAGGGCCATGGTCACCTGAAGAAGATGCTAAGTTGAAGTCATATATTGAGCAAAATGGGACTGGTGGAAACTGGATTGCTTTGCCTCAAAAAATTGGTATGAAAAATCCAAATTATTAATCTCCTCCACCTTCCTTTTTTTGTTTTTTTCTATTTGAAAATTGTAGTACTGACCTAGGAAAATTCATGAAGTGTATACTCCTACGATACTGTGTGTGTTGAAGTGTCTCAGAACCTTTGCCTGCTCGATACTATGTTGAAGTGTGTGACCGATGAGATGTCACACACTTAGAAGTGTGGACCAAGGGTCATGTTAGTTGTTTTTTCTGATTGTTTTGTTCTTATGCATACCATGATTAATAGTGTTAATCATGCTGTTTTTGTGAAAATTTTAGGCCTTAAGAGATGTGGGAAAAGTTGTAGGCTTAGATGGTTAAATTATTTGAGGCCAAACATCAAGCATGGAGGATTTTCAGAAGAAGAAGATAGGATCATTTGCAGCCTCTACATAAGTATTGGAAGCAGGTAATTAATTTAAGACCCTTAATTAATCTCTTCAAATCATGTTCTTTATCCCTCTCTTCTCATTAATAACTTCTCTCTCTCTCTTACTAGAAATATTAGCTAGTTGTTAATACCAGAATCATAGAGTCGGAGCTAGAAATTTTCTTAAGAGATTCAGAAAATATAGGAATATTACGTATGGTTGACACTTGAATTTGTGACCTAAAATAATTTTTGAAAGCTTTCCTTATTATACCAATAGGAGTTTTTTTTTTTTTTTTTTTTTGTATATATACACGAACACATTTAATTTGATTGTACCCTATTTTGTGCACTATAATGGTCAGACAAAAGAAATTCAATTGAACCTCGTTCGTTATATCTAGCTCTATTACTGAATTGTATGAGGAATATTATGTCAGGTGGTCAATAATTGCAGCTCAACTCCCTGGAAGAACTGATAACGACATAAAGAACTACTGGAATACTAAGCTAAAGAAGAAGTTATTTGGAAAACAACGTCAAAAGCAAGGATCAAGAAAAGGAAAAGAAATAAACTCCATCTCAACAATTTCCAACAACATCAACAACATGAACCAAAACCCTTGTTGGCCTGAACTTCCCATCATGCAACAACCAATACAATTCTCAAATAATGACCATACATCCATCAGAAAGTTATTAATCAAGCTTGGAGGTAAATTCTCAGAAAATGACCAATTGACAAATGTTGTGTCACCAAATTCTCAATATCCAATCGATAATTCATCGATGCAGCTAATGTATCAAAATCATATCAATTTAATCTCTTCGTCTCCAATAGTCAATGTCTTCAACAACATGGCCGCGCCAAATACTGATCCATACAACATGGATGGGGAAGCTAGCAATTTTACAGCTGAATTTGAGCATATGATAAATAATCATCAACAAAAATTAGATGGTCTTGAATTTTTATACGAGGATGATGTGTTTATCGATAAGTCTGCGTCTACTTCTGGAGGAAATTTAGACTGGGAATCGATGAATCCTTATGTGCTTCCTCTTCCTCCTATTGTTGCCTCTAATGATGGAGGTAATTTTCAACAAGGTGTCATACTTCAAGAAGGTGCACTTGATGAACTAAGATACCCTATGGCACAATAATATTATTATTATTGTACATTTTATTTGACATTATATTATATTGTAAATTTTTGTTGTGAAGGGAGAGGGGTGAATGATATATGTAGGTTGGAGAACCCTAATAAACTTGTTTATTACTATATCTTAGCATGTTCTCTCTAATTTTTTCGATTTTATTATTGCTACATCATTTTTTCTTGACGTTTATTAGGGGTGTACATGGCCGGGTTAGTTCGAGTTTTTCAAATATCAAATCAAACCATTTGTGTCGGATTTTTAAATCTATAAACCAAACCAAACCAATAAAACTCGGGTTTTTTAACTTTGAGTTTTTCAGATTTTCAGGTTTTTTCCGGAAAAGTATTCATACAAACGTATAATTTACTTGTACTTCAAATATTTCTTTAGTCCTACCAAAATACAACTATCTAAGGTATTTCTTAAGAAAATAATACAAAATATTATATGAGTAATGATACTAAAATATCCAACAAAAAATAATAATAATAATAAAATCGCGTAAAACAAATATTGCAAATTAACAAGTCATAATGAAAATGATCATAATTTAAAAGTACCAAATCATGCTAAAATAAGTTTAATAAGTATTAGTTACATGACTAAATATTAAAGGAAATTAAAATTAGATTATGTATTTGAATAAACCAATGTAAAAC